>CABHPQ010161996.1:0-43328 GCA_902168405.1 Peromyscus aztecus | reverse complement strand
CCCCCCCCCACATGTGCATATGGGCTTATGCAGCTATGCCACACATGTGCATAGATTATGTGAACACACAGCACAAGGATTATATAGGATGTAAGGCCCCAAGATAACTAGGCCTCTTGCTTGGCTACTGGACAGCACATGTGCGGTCATGTCGCTGGGGGAGTGGCCAGGAATTCCAAAACTAAGACATTCAGAAGCTCATCACCACACTCAACAGGGGTCATGCTTAGTCTGGCAAAGCCAGAGGAGACTTGGTACCTGGTACCAGGTCGTTCATAGAAGCCAGAAGGTAAGGACAAAAACCAAGGTCCATAGGAAAAGGTCAGGAATGGTGTCACAAAAGCCACAAGGGCCTAAAGGAGCTGTGGGATTATGGGCAGCTCTGGAAGAGGCATAATAACCCAGTTGAAACCGCCACTGATGGGATGGGATGGGATGGTAGCTGATCGGTGAGCTGGAAGGTGGGCCTGTTGTGGGTCCAGGGTCCCAGTACGCCTCGGACTGAGGAACTGCCAGGAGAGCCTTCTGAGTCGCAGTACCCAATGTTGTATTTTAAAAATGGTGCGTGGTGGTCAAGGTGTGTGGGAGCTGTGGAGAAAGACACACCATGCAGACAGTGTTCGTGTGGAGAGTTTTACTAGTGGTGAAGGGAGAGGGGAGAGGAGTGCAGAGCTACCTCCTGGGAAGAGAAAGAGAGAGAGAAAGAGAATGAGAGCAGAGGAGGGGTTGTGGAGAGAAGAGAGAGAAGGTACATGGCCGCCCCACCATGTGGGGATGAGTGGATTTCGTGCATGCACAGAGAGACCATGCAGCAATGAGTGCATGGCATTGTCAGGACCCTGAGTGGGCCAAGGTATTGCCTGCATATTGGCCAGGTCCCCAAGGGGCAAGTCTGAATGCTAACAGGTGTCATGGCCCTGAAGTTCTTGAGCTGCAGGGAAGACTATGGACACTGTCCTGAGTCATTCACAGTCTCCCTTGGTTTCATGGGCCTCATACCATACCCCATTGACCATTCTCACCTTGAATGACTTCGAAATTCTGAAACTCCTGCCTCCACTTTCTAAGTACTGTGATCAGAGGTCCGTGCCGCCATGCCTGGCTAAGGTGGCTTCAACTTATTTAGTGAGTCATTGGAATGAAAGGATGAGTAAGATGAGCAGTTACACTTAATTATATTGAAAACCACTTATCTCTGTGAGTTAGGTTTCATCATTTGAAGAATAAGGACAGAACCCTACCCTTGTCTCTTGAGTTATAGCAAACTCAATGATAAAGGAAAACAATATTGCTCACAGTTGGAAGACAGTGGACATTAAGGCAGGAGGGCTGTATTAGATGGGAACCTTCTTCTGTTACTGGAGTTAGGACCAGAGCCTGTGTCCTGGCTACCCTAACCAGCCAGACTCAGCCACTCTTCCTCAGTAAAAGAACCAAGTTATCCAGTTGTGACCTGTTCACCTATAATGCAGGCACTCTGGAGGCAAGCTGAGCAGATCTTTCTTATGTCCTAGGACAGCCTAATCTATAGAGTAAGTTCCAGGCTAGCGAGGGATTCATAGTAAGACTAGTGTTTAAAAGAAAAAAGGAAAGAAATAAAAAAACAAAGAAAGGAAGGAAAGAAAGGGGGGATTATTAATTAAAACTGAAAACATGATATATATTCAGTTTGACTGATTTGGAAAAGTGATGTAATCCCCTTTTCTTATATAGTAAAAAAAAGGACATTTAATTCTCTCTAGAGCAATGAATGATGTGGATAAATATTAAGTTTGGAGTTGACTGGAAAAATAATAAGTAATGGTCAGTTAATATTGATATGTGATCAATATTTGTATCAATAATATATATTTATAATCTATAAAATATATTTATAATCAATAATCTATACTGATGACAAGCAGATTTAGTTTAACCATCTAATAGGTATGTTTGTATATAATTAGAATATCTCTGTCCCAAGAAGGGGGGACAGAAGAATAACATAAGAATCTATCATTAGCTAGTATATCATAATATGGCCAAATGTGTCTAAATACTATGATTCTGACTTATCAAAAAGAAATGGTTGGTTTGGAACATTGACTCTATCTATTAATCTCAAGTAGTGGTATATTTTAGTTAAACTGTATTTTTTTTTTTGGTTTTTCGAGACAGGATTTCTCTGTGTAGCTTTGCGCCTTTCCTGGAACTCACTCTGTAGTCCAGGCTGGCCTCGAACTCACAGAGATCCACCTGCCTCTGCCTCCCGAGTGCTGGGATTAAAGGCGTGCGCCACCACCGCCTGGCTAAACTGTATTTTAAAGAGGCATTGTTAGATAAAATTAACTGAATTAGTCATGAGCATCTGTGGGACCAAGGCTGCAATTGAAGCTTACCTAATTTAAATTTGTAATCAATGCAGTATTAAACCATTTAGCTATGAGTGGACAGTAATAACCTGTGTCAGGGTATACATAGCAAGACTTACATATAGAACAATTGTGAAAAGTACATGAGGTGAGTATCTGATAGTATATACATTTCAGGATCATGGCCAGAAGGGCAGCCCAGCCCCTTGGCTGGAGAGTTCAGTATAGAAAGAGGGGTAAGTGACAAAGAGGCTGTAGAAATCATTCAATACTTCTTGCTGATATGGGATCGAAGCTGAGGATCCTGCAGGCTGGGATGCAGTGGAAACCCAGGAAGAGCAGGCTGTTTCAGGCTCTGCAAGGCATGTGTAGCAGGATTTTCTATCTCATGGGCTGGAGGGCGGGTTGCAGGATTGAGCTGGACAGCACATCTCTGTGGGCTGGAGGATGAGATACAGACCTGCAGCTAGACAGCATGTGCGTGGTCCAGAGGATGACAATCTGTAACTCTTTAAATGATTAGAATTTTGTTGGGGAAAAATATATGTATTAATGGTAGAACATGCAGTTGAGGAGTTTTAAAGAGGAAAGTTTAATCTTAGGTATACCTATAGAATATTAAATACATGGTTTTAGCAATGAGAGGAGACATCAGGCCAGGGAGAGAGAAAGCCACCCCCCAGAGAAAAAAGAAAATTTGTAAGTGGGAGGCATAAACTGTAGTCCGGTTACATTCCTCCTGGTCCTTCTTGGCTTGTGAGCATTGGTGAATTTTGATCTCCTGAAGCTTATAAGAACCTTCTTTTATTTATTTTATTTATTATGTATACAGTGTTCTGCCTGCATGTGTCCCTGCAGGCCAGAAGAGGGCACCAGATCTCATTACAAGTGGTTGTGAGCCACCATGTGGTTGCTGGAAATTGAACTCAGGACCTCTGGAAGAGCAGTCGGTGCTCTTAATCACTGAGCCATCTCTCCAGCCAAAGAACCTTCTTAAAAGACAAAATCTTTAGACATAGTAGCAATATGATAACAGTGGTGAATTTTGTCAGAGTAAAATTATGAATCCTTGGAGTCTCAACAAAACAGCAGGATAGCCAGAGTACAAAATCTGAAATGTGACACACACACACATATATATATATATATATATATATATATATATATATATATATATATAAAGTCTTGTTTATCTTTTGATCAAAATTAATAAAAATACATTTAGGACAGGATTATTATTTCTAATCATACTCCTATAATTTGATATCAATAAGAGGCATGACATAGCTTAAAGTAGGAAGCTTAAACATTTTTAAAACGCCAGAGGTTAAGTAAGGAATTTATTATATCAATATTTAGTGTACATAGTATATATATATAAACATAGTTTTGCATACATTAGAGAATTTGATCATTTATAAGATGATCAAGCTTTAATTTGTATCCTAATAATTATCTTTAATAATTTATAATTTAAGTACAATTGATCCTTAATAGTTTATAGTTATGTTGACCAATAAATCAATAAGTTGTATTTTTTAATTATCTTTAATAGTTTATAATTAAAGTAAACTTATTTTAACAGTTTATAAGTTAGTTGTCCTTATAAACTTAGAACTTTAGTTTAGCCTTAAAAATACTAAGTTTGTACTGAAGTTACTTTAATACAGAAACAAGAACTCTTATACAGAAATGTAGCATATGAGGAGAGTAACAATTTAATAAATCCCTTATGGTGTAACATGAATTAAGACAAGCACAGTAAAAACCAAAAGTAATTGTTATATGAATGAAAAAAGGGAGAGGGTTATCTCAATTTCAGCAGCCAGTATATTCAAGTTCAGCGCCAGTTGCCAGGAATAGCAAGGTGGAGGGGAGGGGTGGAGATGCCGAGCTGAGGCACGTGCAATGGAGAGATGGATTCAAAGAGAAAAAAGAAGGCAGATATTCAAAAAGAAGTAAGCATTTATTTAGGTAGGATTTCCCAGCCCCCCAGATGTCTTTGGGGTCCAGGAAACCTGTAGGAATTCAGATAGACAGTCGGAAGGCGTCCCTTCCCACATGTCTGATAATTAGCTACAAGTTCTTAAACTTGGGTCAAGATTTTTTTTTATAAGTAACTGAGAACCTCATAAGAATAGTCCACCCAGAAAAAGAAAGAAAGAGAAAAAGACAGGTTTTTTTTTTTTAAATACAGTGACAGGAAATGGCTGAAGAAAGTTTAAATTGCCATCAGTTTTAAAGTGGCTTTGACCTAGAGGCTTGTATTGTTATTTAAATGAAGGCTGTTGGAGTGAGCTCTCAGCTCCAGCCCCAGAGCAGTTTTGGAAGCTTCACAGCTCAAGTTAACCCTTTAGTTTCCAGCAAATCTTAGCAGAAAAAAAAAAAACTGTAACATGAACTTCCACCTCAGATAAATTAGCAAACCCATTGTCTCTAGTATACATTCTCTGGAGGTCTCATGTCTCTTATCTCTTTGTAAGACCCCAGATGGAATAATGGTGGGTTTCTCCCTAGAGAATACTTTGACAACATTCTAGCAGGAACTTTCACCTCCTTCAAGTGATAGGAGACTTTAGGAATAATGGGGCATTTTCATCATTTCAATGACTGCCACTTATCACAGTCTGCCAGTAAAGTCATTCCATAAGGTCGGTGGCTTTTAGGAGCCTCCCTAGAATTAAGATAATCTGTTGCTTCCTTATCTAAGCCTGTAAACTGACCAGAGCTGACTGAAATGCCTTTCATTTTAAGCCTGTGTCCTGTAATTTCTATTAAAAGCTGTTTTTCTTTAGACTTGTTCTGACCCATGGTGCAAAAAGCATTAAAGAAGGGGTTGGTACAGTGAAAGGGGTTCTTCATAGCTACTCGCCATTCAGGAGGTATGAGGATACCTGGGCCTGCAGAACCCTTTTTGGTGAGGTCCGTTTTGTAGCTGAAACCTTCGGGGGTCACCTTTATGACTTCTGGGGAAACTGCCTCTTCTCTGGACAGCCTCTGCCAAGTAACACCTCTCTCTGGGTGTACTTGGTTACCTACTTCCCCTGGTTCTATGAGTACCATGTTCAAAGGTGCCAGATATCAGAACTTTCCCCAGGGGCCTGCCCTGAGAAGATTCCTCCCAGAGTCCTGGGAAAGATGCTGTGTCTGGCATGGGGTTATCTGAGGGAAAAGAATCTATGTACACCAAGCTCTTTTGTCCATTTACTTTATTTCTCTAAGACTAAATTCTATCTATACAGCTTCAGTTCCATCCTGACACTCAGTTCCTCTTTGTCCCTTCTTTTTCTGTCCTCTCATAGCCTAAAAGTAACTAAACTCAAGCTTTTGATCTCATCTTCATCCTCTGTTCCTTCATCCTCCATCTTCCCTTCCTCTTCTCTCCTGACCTGATACAAATCCACCTATAGTCTACAGAACTTTTCCTTGCTCCTACTCCTTGGCCTGAGCCAGTTTGCCTTACCATCTACAGAAACTGCCTTGTTCTCTTCTCTCTGGTCACATGGCTGTGCTTGGACCAGGAATTCTGCCTCAGCCTTCACTCACACCTGGATATGAAAAAACACTTTGTTCTCAGTCAAACACTCTGGAATGCCATTTGGCCAGTCTAGGGAAGGAAAGTCTGAGCTTCATTTGTACAAGAAACAAAGCTACAGTCCACCTGTATGTTAGGCTCTATAAGGGTGTTACCTAGTAGATCAGCAGTAGGTCTGAGCAGTACTATTGAAAAAACTCTTCAGATCCCAAATATGTCATTATAATACAGAAGATGAAAATGCCCCATTACTCCTACTGTCTCCTATCACTTGAAGGAGATGAAAGTTCCCGCTAGAATGTTGTCAAAGTATTCAATGGCTTTCTATACATCTATGAATAGACTCTCCACATTGCTTCATATTTTCATTGTTAACACAGTTATTTTTAATGTGAGTAAAGATAACAAACGGTTTTGTTGAAACCAGTCAGAGTCCAGTCAGATTATATTATAATTTGAGATATGCTCTTTCTTTTTGGAATTTTTTTTGAGACAGGATATCTCTACATAGCCATGACTTTCCTGGAACTCACTATGTGGACCAAGTAAGGGCTAAGCCCACCTGAGATATGTTTGTAAAATAACCTCTCTTTGAATCTGAGAATTAAATGGTAAAATATGACTTTAAAAGAAACCCTTAATATTTTGATGAACATTAATATTTCTTGAAATTCTATAATAATAATTTAAATTGGCAAATCATTTCATATGTTCTCAATAATAGGATTATTTTCTTTGCTTTGTTAATTTCATCCATTTAAAAATGTTTGAGCTATGTTTATATGTATATATCTGTGCCATCATGTGTGTATGTGGCAGTGAGAGGAAAACTTACAGGTGTCTATTATCTACTTCTCCTATGTGAGTTTTAGAAATGAAACCTAGGGTGTTGTCTGGCTGCAAGTGACCTCAGTGGCATTTATTTGCACCTAAAAATTATTTATGTATGTGCTAGTATGGGAGTGTGCATACACCACAGCCCAAGTGTAGAAGTAAGAGAAAATTTTGTAGGAGTAATGTGGGTCTCCCAGAGATTGAACTCAGGTCATCAAGCTTAGTAGCAACCAACTTTACCAACTGATGATGACTAGAGAAGGCGCCAATCTATAAGCACAGCTGAATATCATTAGGATTCGTTTCATTGATGTTTTTTTCTTAGACCAGTTGTGTTTGGTTCTACCATAGGTCTTAAGGGCTGTCCAGTATCTGATTCCTGGCCATCCAAATAGTATCAGACATGTGCTCCCTCTCATGGAGTGGGTCTCGTGATAAATAAACCAGACATTGGGACAAGGGAAGCCATCTTCAGAGGTAGAGGCTTTCACCATGGACCCTGGCACCATGTCTTACATCCAGAGAAGAACTTCAAGCAGCATTGCAGCTTAATAAAGAGTAGAAGATGTCCTGTCTGGCTCATCTGGGAGCTTCACTCCACCAAGATCCAGGTGGTAATAATAGAACAATACAAGAGTGAGAAGCAACTGCCTGTCCTGGGTAAAACCAAGTCCCTTGTACCCCATCATGTGAACATGAATGAGCTCATAAAGATAATTAGAAGGTGCTTACAGCTCAATGCTAATCAAGGCTTCTTCCTCCTGGTGAATAGGTACAGCATGTTGAGTGTGTCCACACCCATCTCTAAAGTGTATGAAAGTCAGGATGAAGATGGCTTTCTGTACACGGTGTATGCCTCCCAAGAGATATTCAGAACAGCAAGCACTGGCTATGTAAGACTAGAACAATGCCTAACGTTTGTTATGTCCTTACCAAGGATAAAAGAGATGCTACCATAAGAGGCTAGTCAGCTCACCACTCACAGATCAGAATGTAAGCTCCCACCTAAGGAGTTAGGAACTGTTTGTCAGCCAGAAACTGAGCTCCTCACAAGTGCATACAGCTTAGAAACTCATCTAAACTAGGCTTTCTTGTGTTCAAACTTTAGAAGTTTAAAAATAAAATACTTGGAATCATAAAAAAAAAAAATCAGACATTGGTTGGCAACTCCCACAAGTTCTGCACCACACCTGCCCAGCACATCTTCCAGGCAAGACAGATTGTAGGTAAAATGTATTGTGACTGGGCTTGTGTCCTCATTTCTCTTTTGTTAGCCTGAAGAGTACCTTCCCATAACAAAGAAACTAGAACATAGGGTTGAAGACTCCATGCAGGCACCAGCTCGACCTCTCCATGTTCAATGAGTTGTATGAATGTTGTCCTCAGCAATGGGTCCCATTGTAAGTTTTCAGAGAGCAATCTTGGTCCTAGAATCAGCTTGGTTGTTTGGGGATCTCTACGGGACCCCTTTGGCCAACAACTCAACCAAATGCAATGCAGTCCAAGCCTTGCCTGGGTACAAGTGATGGCCAATTCAGACTCTGAATTTTCCATAACTAGGAGTCCTCACTAGGATCACCCTCATAGATTACAGGGAGTTTCCACTGCACTAAGTTTCCACGCTGCCCATCAAACGTTCCCAGTTCCAACATCTCTCCCTGTACTCTCTCCCTCCATCACACCTCACCCTCACCTGCCCACTTCCACGCTCATCCCCACCCACCCCCACTCCACCACCAAATCTATTCTGTTTCTCCTTCCCAGGAAGACCCATGAATCCCCAGTAGAGTCCTCCTTTTTACCTAACCTCTCTGGGTCCACAGATTGTAGCTTGGTAATCATTTATTTAACAGCTAATATCCAGTTATAAGTGAGTACATACCACATTTGCCTTTCTTTGTCTGAATATGTCACTCAGGCTGATTTTTTTCTAGTTCCATCCATTTGCCTGTAAATTTCATGATGCCAATTTTTTTTTAACAGCTGGGTAATTTTCCATCCTATAAACTTACCACATTTCTTTATCCATTCTCCTATTAAGGGATACATCTTGGTTGTTCCCAGTTTCTGATTATTATGAATAGAGCGGAAATGAACATGGTTGGGCAAATGTCCTTGTGGTAGGATGGAGTGTCCTTTGGGTTTATGCCCAAGAGTGGTATAGCTGGATATTGAGGTAGATCAATTCCCATCTTTCCAAGGAACCACCATATTGATTTCCACAGTGACTGTACAAGTTTGCACTCCTACCAGAAATGGAGGAGTGTTCCCTTTGCTCTACATCCTTACCATCATGAGCTGTCACTTATGTTATTGATCTTAGCCTTTCTGGCAGGTATAAGATGTAGTCTCAAAATAACTTGATTTACAATTCCCTGGTGGCTAAGGATGTTGAACATTTCTTTAGATGTTTCTCAGGTATTTGAGTTTCCATTATTGAGAATTCTATTTAGATTTATACTCCATTTTTAAATTAGATTATTTGGGTTTTTATATCTAATTTCTTGTGTTCTGCATACATCTTGTATATTAATCCTCTATTGGATGTGAAATTGGAAAAAAGTCTATTCTCACTTTGCAGGCTGCTTCTCTGTTTTGATTGAAGGTATTCTTTGCCTTCTTACAGAAGGTTTTCAGTTTCATGGAGGTCTCATTTATTAATTGTTGATCTTAGTGCCTGCATGATGGGTGTTCTGTTCAGGAAGTTGTCTCTTGTGCCAATATGTTCAAGGATATTCAAGGTTCATTGTATCTGGTTTTGTGTTGAGGACTTTGGTCCATTTGGACTTGAATTTTTGTGCAGGGTGAGAAGTATAGATCTATTTGCTTTCTTTTACATGAAGCTGTTCAGTTTGACAAGCACCATTTGTTGAAGATGCTGTCTTTTTTTTCCAGTGTGTATTTGCAGCTTATTTATTAAAAAAAAAAAAAAGGTGGGGGGGGGGAGCTGAGGATTTAGCTCAATGGTAGAGCACTTGCCTAGCAAGCGCAAGGCCCTGGGTTTGGTCCTCAGCTCCAGAAAAAAAAATCAAGTGTCTGTGGGTATTTGGATTTATGTAGGAGTCTTCATTTTGACTCCATTGATCAGTGTGTCTGTTTTTATGCCAATACCATGTGGTTTTGATTACTATAGCTCTGTATTACAACTTGAAATCAGGAATGGTGATCCTGGGTCTTTGCATATGAAGTTGAGTATTGTCCTTTCAAGGTCTGTGAAGAATTGTTTTGGAATTTTGATGGGGATTGCTTTTGGTAGGATGACTTTTTACTATATTAATGCTACTGATCCATGAGCATAGGAGATCTTCCCGTCTTCTGATACCTTCTTCAATTTCTTTTTTCAGACTTGAAATTTTTGTCACACAGCTCATTTATTTGCTTGGTTAGAGTTACCCCAGGATATTTTATATTATTTGAGGCTATTGTGAAAGGTGTTGTTTCCCTCATTTCTTTCTCAGTCCATTTGTTATTAGTATAGAGCTACTACTGGTTTTTTTTGTTTTCTTTTCTTTCTTTCTTTTTTTCAGTTAATCTTGTACCTCACCACTTTACTAAAAGTATTTATCAGCTGTAGGAGTTCCCTGGTGGAATTTTTAGTGTCACTTATATATACTATCATATCATCTACAAATAATGATACTATGACTGCTTCCTTTCCAATTTGTATCCCCTTGGTCTCATTTTGTTGTCTTATTCCTCCAGCTAAAATTTCAAGTACTGTATTGAGTAGGTATGGAGAGAGTAGACAGACAGCCTTCTCTTGTTCCTGATTTTAGTGGAATTGCTTTGAGTTTCTCCCCATTTAATTTGATATTGGATTGCTGTAGGTTGCCTTTAGTATGTTTAGGTATTTTCCTGGTATCCCTAATCTCTCCAAGACTTCTGTCATGAAGGGGTGTTGAATTTGTCAAAGGCCATTTATGCATCTAATGAGATGATCATGTGGTTTTTGTCTTTCAGTTTCTTTATATGTTGGACTACATTTACTTATTTCTTATATAGGATCACCCCTGCATCTCTGGGATGAAGCTTACTTGGTCATGGTGGATGATCTTTGTGATGTTGTATTTGGATTCGATTCTGTTGTATTTTATTGACTATTTTTCCATCTATGTTCACACACACACAAAAATGGTCTGTGATTTTTTTTTGAGTTTTTATGTGATTTGGGTAACAGAGTAACTGTGACCTCATAAAATGAATTTGGCAATATTCCTTCTGTTTCTATTTTGTGGAACAATTTGAGGAGTTTGGCTTAACTCCTCTTTGAAAGTCTGGTAGAATTCTGCACTGAAACTGTTTGGCCCTAGGCTTTTTTTGGTTGGGAGACTTTTAATGATTGTTTCTATTTCACTAGGGATTATATGTCTAGTTAAATTGTATGTCTAATCTTGATTTAACTTTGGTAAGTGGTAACTATTGAGAAAATTATCCATTTCTTTTAGATTTTCCAATTTGGTAAAGTACAGGTTTTTAAAGTATGTGTTTATTATTGCCTCGATTTCCTCCATGTCTGTTGTTATATCTCTCTTTTTCATTTCTGATTTTGTTAATTTGAATATTTACTTTGTGCCTTTTTATTAGTTTCCATTGGAGTTTGTCTACCTTGTTGATTTTCTCAAAAACCAACTCTTTGTTTCATCGATTCTTTGTATTGTTCTCTTTGTTTCTATTTTATTGACTTTAGCCCTGAGTTTGATTATTTATTGCCTTCTACTCCTCTTGGGTGTGATTTATTCTTTTGTTCTAGAGCCTTCAGGTGTGGTCTTAAGTTGCTAGTGTGAAATCTCTCCAAATTTTTTTATGTAGGCACTTAGTGCTATGAACTTTCCTCTTAGCACTGCTTTCTTTGTGTCCCATAAGTTTGAGTATGTTGTACACTCATTTTCATTGAATTCTAGGAAGTCTTTAATTTCTTTCTTAATTTCTCTCTTGACCAATTTTTCATTCATTTGAGAGTTGTTTGGTTTCTACGAGTTTGTAAGCTTTTTATTGCTTCTCTTGTTGATACCCAGCTTTTTAATCTGTGGTGGATGAATGGATGTTATTTCAACTTTCTTGTTTTTGTGGCAGTTTGCTTTGTGTCTGAGTATGTGGCTGGTTTTTGAGAAATTTCCATAAAATGCTGAATAGAAGGTATATTCTTTTGTGTTTGTGTGAAATATTCTATAAATATCTGTTAGGTCCATTTGGTTTATAACATCTATTATATTATTATTATATATATATTATATATATATTAGCTTCAGTATTTCTTTGTTTGGTTTTTGTCTGGAAGGCCTGTCCATTGGTGAGAGTGGGGTAGTGAAGTCTCTCACTATGAGTGCGTGAGGGTCAATATGTGATTTAAGCTGTAGTAGTGCTTCTTTTACAAAAGTGGCTGCTCTTGTGTTTGGAGCTTAGATGTTAAGAATTGAAATGTCATCTTGGTGGATTTTTTTCTTAGATGAGTTTTTTCTTTTTATTAGTTTTGGTTTGAAGTTTATTTTGTCAAATATTAAAATGACTATTATACCATTGCTTGCTTCTTAGGTCCATTTGCTTGGAATACCTTTTTCTAACCCTTTTCCCTGAGGTGATGTTTATCCTTGATGTTGAGATGTGTTTCTTCTGTGCAGCAAAATGATGGATTTTGTTTTCATCATCAATTCTGTTAGTCTGTGGGGATTGAGACTATTGATGTTGAAAGATATCAATGACCAATGATTGCTGATTCCTGTTATCTTGTTGTTGTTTTGGGTGGTGGTGGTAGTGGTGTAGACATGCTCTGGAGTGTGTGTGTGTGTGTGTGTGTGTGTGTGTGTGTGTGTTTCCCCTTTTTTGGTTTTGCTGATGTGAGATTATTTATTTCCTGTGTTTTCGTGTATGTAGTTAACCTTCTTAGATTGGAGTTTTCCTTCAAGTACCTTTTGTAGGGCTGGATTTATTGATAGATATTATTTATATTTAACTTTATCATGGAATATCTTATTTTCTCCATCTGTAGTAATTGAAATTTTTGTTGGGTATAGTAGTCTAGGCTGTCATCTATGGTCTCAGGGTCTGTGGCACATCTGTCCAGGCCCTTTGGGCTTCTAGAGTCTCCATTGAGAAGTCAGGTATAATTCTAAAAAGTCTGCCTTTAATATATTACTTTTTTGTATAATATTAGCGGGACCAGCCTTAATATTATACATCCCAGGGGCTCAGGAGAGAGAACTACTAACAGCGAGGACTATTTTCAGGAAATAGAATCTCAGCACACCGAGCTCTGTAGTCCACTTGCTTTAATTCCTCTGGCATAATATCCTTTATACACAGCTTCAGTTCTGTTCTCATGCCTAGCTCCTTTCTTGCCTGATTTCTCTCTATATTTATCTACTGCTCCCTCTAAGTTCTATCTTAATTCTCTTGTCTTAACTCTGCCTCATCTAGGTCCTTTTCATCTTGTTCTTACCCAGCTAGTACTTCCCTATCTGACTCTTCCTCATCTTCCATCTCGTTCCTCTAGTATTCTCTTCTAGCCCTTCAATCTAGTTCTCCCCCATCTCAGTCTGTTCCTCTCAAGTTCTTACCTGTCTAGTTCTTCCATTCTCATTTTTCTTCTCCATCCCTCGTGCCCTAGAAGTCCTGGTATATAAAGCCAGGCTTCCAGGGTCAAACAGAGGGGTGATAAGAATCACATTGAGAGGCAATAACTGTTAATTATCATTTGCAACCCCAAAGGGAAGTGACCAATGGGGAATGAATTAACTAAAGGCTAAATTCGGGTAATATCTAAGAAGAGGGAATCTTATGTGCTTAACTATAGTCTTAAACGTGATTAGTAGAAAATGTTAAGAATCTATAAGTTGCTAGGTCAATGGGAGAAAATAAAAAACCTTCTTTATTCCTGTGGCTCCTATCTGTCCAAGCTATCTGCCATTTTTCTGCAGGGTAGGGGAAAGTGTGCTCAGTCACTAGGCAACCTGTGTACAGCTAGATGCCTCTGGTGATAGTTAAAGGGAGATCTGGAACTGGAGGTAAAGTTTGGGAAAGGAGGAAGTAAAGCTTAATTAGCACATCCGCCAGACCTTCTCAAACAGATAGCCTGGATGCTTAAGTCTGTTCTTAGAGAGTACAGAGGTATCTCTGCTAAGGTACTTTCCTCCAACTGGGGTGGACCTGGCCGGATGCTGCCAATGATGATAATTACAGGGAGGCTTGAATTGGGGTTCTGGCTGAGTATAGCTGTCAGCGCAGAAGGTTATCTAAATATTCCTAGAAGTGGTTAGGTAAGGAGTTAGAGGTCTATAAAGTTAGTAAGAAAGGAGGGTCTGAGCTAAATTGTGTAAAGCTGTTACTTAACGTCCACCTGACCTAGGTGGTGTCTCCTTGTGGAATTTACCTTAAATCAGGAGACTTTCATGTGGACTGTTATTACTGTTAGTCCTTGAAAGTGGCTAAGGGAGATATCTGATTCCAGAGAAAGCCTTTCCTGAGGCTGTTCTCCAAGTACCTGGAATGTGTATGTCCAGAGAGTGATCAGTCCACACTGTTAGCCCTTCTTAGTGAAAAGTCAATTGGGAAAACTATGAAGGCACACAAGATTTTCATAACAGAATACAGATGATATATAACAAGCCAAGTAACACCAAAAGCTCCTTGGAATTTGGCTTCCTGTGGAGGAAATCCTTGATCCCTCCAGGTAGTGACTTTGCCATAACCAGTTGAGTTCTTATGATGTATTCCTGCGGCCTGCAGCATTACTTGATCTTTTTCTGTTGCAGCTTTGAATGTTCTTTCTTTGTTCTGTATGTTTAGTGTTTGATTGTTATGTAGCATGGGGCCTTTCTTTTCTGGTCCAGTCTATTTGGTGTTCTGTATGCTTCTTGTATCTTTATAGGCATCTCCTTCTTTAGGTTAGGAAATTTTTCTTCCATGATTTTGTTGAAAATATTTTCTGAACCTTTGAGCTGATATTCTTCTCCTTCCTCTATTCCTATTTGTTGGGAGGCCTGCTGGTCAAAGGTTGCAGTCTACCATAGCTTAGCAGCTCTCCCTGAGCTTGGTATACTATGGAGGACTTCTCCCCCACCCCCCACCTCACCCCCTCCACCATCCCCAGAAGGGGATTCCTGCTCTCTACCTAGCCTTATCTGGGGGATGACACTAGGACCGGATGCCTAACTTATCTTAAGGATGACTCTTGACACAGTTCCCTGCAAATGCTCTTCCCCTGCTGCCCACATGGTGATTAGTTACATGCTCTAGTTATTTTCATGGGGCCACACTGCCACTATACGATAGAAGCATGTCACCTAATGCAAATTAGGGTTTGCCCCAGCTACCATCCCAATCCTATTTATCCACTATACTCTTGAAAAAAGTTGAGCTGACTCACTAAAGTTATCTCCTAGAGAGCTATCTCTGCTGTGTCCACAAGCCATCCAAGGCTCTCGGTCATTGCTTCTGCCCCTTTGTTCTCATGGACTGGTGGCCAATGGACCACAAGGAAAAAGAGGATACCACACCTGTTATTCTTAGGTTTGGTCTTTTCATACTGTTCCTGATTTCCTGGACGTTCTGTGTCAGGAATTTTTTAGATTTAACATTTTCTTTTACTGATGTATCTATTTCTTCTATTATATCTTCAATTCCTGAGATTCTTTTTCCATTTCTTATATTCAGTTGGTGAAGCTTATTTCTGTAGTTCCTGTTCAAATCCCAAATTTTTCATTTCTAAAATTCCCCCAGTTTGTGCTTTATTTATTGCGTCTATTTACATTTTCAGGCCTTGATCCATTTTATTTGTTTTCTTAAGCTGTTTGTTTTTTCTCGGCTTTAAGGAATTTCCTCCAATTGTTTTTGTTTTTCTGGATTTCTTTAAGTGATTTATTCATTTCCTCTTTAAGGACTTCTATCATCCTTGTATAGTTGGCTTTAAGTTCTTTTTCTTGTATTTCAGCTATGTTGAAATATTCAGGGCTTGCTGTGGTAGGATAGCTGGGTTCTAGTAGAGACACTGTCCTGGCTGTTTTGAGTGTGTTCTTATCCTGGTGTCTAGGCATCTGGGTTTGGGGTGACTATAGATCTAGGTGCTGATTTCTGAGTTTGTCTCTATTGGGTAGGTGTTTTGTTCCTTGGTTTCTGTTTCCTCTCTGGATTTTCAGAGTATGGTAGCTGTGTGTTGCCAGTTTTACTGGCCTGCTGGGTTGGTATGTACACAAGGAATGCCTGTTGGTGTTAAGGGCTGGAATGCATTGATGAGTGGGGGAGGGAAAACAGGAGAGGATGGTCTGTGGGATCTATAGGAGGAGTCCAGAGGGAAGGGAGACTGTAGCTGGTGTTCTGTTGTAGCACTAGAGAAGAGCCTGAGAGGAGAGAGCAGAGCATGTCTGTGAGCAGGCTACCTTTTTAAATGCTGTTTTTGAGGTGTTTTTCTTTCACTTCATTTCAGTTTCTCTTTATTACTAGTATGAGAAACTAAATTGAATTTTAAAATCTCATAGATCCTTTATCTTACCATTCCTTCTTCCCCTTTGTAGTAGGTTCTGTGGGATTTTCTAGGTAGATGATTACGCCATCTGTGAAGTAAGGCAGTTTCACATTGTGCTTTCTGCTCTAAGTGCTGTTTCCAAATGTTAGACCCCACTTTCTCCTCATTACCTCCTGTGTTTTCCTACTTCTTTGCCAGTCGTTTTCTTTTTTATTGGAATATTGTGATATTTGTCATGTTTTGCTGAATATTTTTATTTTCCAGTTAAATGTGTGAGTTTCGTCCTGGGATGCCGTTAACTGGAAGCAGTTTCTCCCTTTATGTCACACTTCTCAACTTGGTTAGGTGAAGCCAGAGCAACATTAAGTTCAGATCCAATTTCGGCCCCTATCTTAGTCCACTTTCTGCCGTTACGACAAATGCCTCAAGCTAAGGACTTCGTAAAGAAAATGGCCTTGTCTGGATCCCTGCCTTGAAGACAGGGACCCATCAGACAGCTTCTTGTGTGTGCGTTCTGGATACATCACAACAGGGCAGGTGACTCTTGAGGCGATTGTGGGAGAGGGAGGAAGCAGTAACATGGGGGGGGTGCAAGGGGTGTGTGTGTGTGTGTGTGTGTGTGTGTATGTGTGTGTGTGTGTGTGCGCGCGCGCGCAGGCCAAAGGACAACCTAAGCCACATCATCATGGTACCCAATCAACCCTTTCTGAGAACTCTATACAAGGTCTCTTGTACAATGACGTTCTTCATCTGTCCTCTGGAAACAAAAATCTTCCCTCACTGTTCACCAGTACATAGTGTCTGTGCACACGAACTGCTTTCCCACATGTCTACTTTGATCAGGACTCAACTGAAGCCTTGAAGATGACCCTCAATTACACTTCCGAGTCCATGCTCAGATCTCCTCAGCCTCTGTAACTCAGCCTTATTTGTCGTGGTCTCTTCCACCACTCCTCAACTCAGGGTCTCCCTGATTGTGTACATATCATCTCTGTGTTCATATCACTCTGTGTACATATCACTTTGTGTACGTATTATTTGTGTACATATTTTGTATATATGCTTTGTTTGTGCTCACTCTCATTTGCTGCCTGAAGTTACATCATACATTTTATTGGGATTTTGGTTGTTTCAGGAGGGAAAGAATTAATAATGAGAATCCACCACTGTTATTGTTCTATTATAGAAAAAAATTTAATTGGAGGCTTGCGTACAGTTGCAGAGGGTGAGTCCATGAGCCTGAGCCATAGGCCATACAGTTTCTAATGAATATGAGTCTCTGTGTGTTTACTTGGGACCAAGCAGCAGAGGGACCAGGCGAGGCACAGGAAAACTTCCAGCTACAGTCCATCTTGGTGGGAAAGGCACCCTAGATCCACAGTTAAGAATCAGTAGACTGTGCTCACTTCCTCTGTTTTATTCAGTCCATGGCAAGGCCAAGCCCATGGAATGATGCCATCTTCATTTAGCATGAGTCTTCCCATCATTTAACACAACCTGGAAACTTCTGACAGACATGACCAGAGGTTTGCCTTCTAGATGATTCTAAATCCTCCCAAACTGACCATCAATATTAACCATCATAGCCATAGATATATAAAAAGTAATAAGCAAGTTTATATGATTTGATCTGTGCTATGCTGACAAAATAACTCTGAAATAACAGAAAAATAAAATTGTCCAATTTGGAGCACCTGTCAGTTTTTGTTTTTGTTTTTGTTTTTTAAGATTTGTTTATTTACTATGTATACAGTGTTCTGCCTGCTTGCCAGAAGAGGGCACCAGATGTAATTAAAGATGGCAGTGAGCCACCATGTGGTTGCTAGAAATTGAACTCAGGACCTCTGGAAAAGCAGCCAGTGCTCTTAACCTCTAAGCCATCCCTCCAGCCTGCATTTGTCAGTTTTTTGTAGTGTGACTGTTCCTAGTTACCTGACTCGATTTCTTTTAAGTATTTACTTATATTTATTTTGTGGGCTTAGGTGTTTTTCTGCATATATGTCTGTGCACACATGTGTTTAGTGTCCATGGGACCAGAAGGTATCAGATCCCTTGGAAGTAGAGTTATGAGTGAGTTATAACCATAGAGTTATGGTTGTGAGCCCCCATGTGGATATTGGGAATTGAACCTAGATTCTCTAGAAGAGCAGCCAGTATTCTTAACCACTGAGCCATTGCTTCATCACACCTGACCTGATTTTAAGAAACTCCTGAATACAGAATTGGAAAGAGATCAGAATAGACTTTCATGAGCTGGTGTGGCTCAGCTCCATTATTCCACTGCATTGGATCATAGAAACTAACCCTAGAGAAATTAATTTTTTCAAATGATTTTTCTGCAGCTATTGATGTAAACAAGGATTTTATCACTGGCTCTGTTAATGTGGTATATAACGTATTATTTGGTGTATATTGAAGCATCTTTGCATCCAGGAATAATTGTACTTAATCATAGTGTGTGATCCTTCTAACATGCTATTCAATTCAGTTTGAGAGGTTTTTCGGGAGTTTTACAGCTATATTTGTCAAGTTTTTTGTATCTCTGTCTGGTTGGTATCAGGATAAAGCTAATGACTCATTTCTCTTTAATTTTTTGGAAGAGTTTGAAAATGATTGGCTTTAGCTAAATAATTGTCACTCTTTAAATGTTTGAATTAAGGGGGTTGGAGAGATGGCTCAGCATTTAAGAGGTCTTGTAGAGGCCTTGGGTTCAATTCCCAGCACCTGCATGATGGCTCCATTTCCAGAGGATCCAGTGCCCTCTTCTGGTCGCTGAGGGCTGTGCATTAACATGGTACACAGACACACATGCAGGCAAAACACCTATACACATAAAATTAAAATGTTTGATAGTATTCATCCTTGAAACCATTTGGTCCTGGGTTTTTCCTTAATGGAGATTTCTGGTTACCAGTTCTATGTTCCTATTCAGTGTGTGGTCTTCAGATTTTCTGATTTTTTCTGATTCGACTCTTGTTATTTTGTGAGTTCCTATAAATTTTTCCATCTTTTGTTTTCTTTTGTCTTTGTGGGTGTGTTTGTTTAAGTTTGGTTCAGCTTCATTTGGTTTATTTTTTTGAAATGGAGTTTCACTTTGTATCTCCAGATTGTCCTGGAATTCATAGCAAACCTCCTGTCACTGCATCCTAAGTGCTGGAATTACAAATATGAGCCACCATGCCCAATTTATTGAGCGTTTTAAATCATAAGTGGTTATTAATTTATGGCCAAGCACAGACTTAACATTAGGAAGTAAGTAACAATTATCAGGGGAGAAATTAGGTAAAGGAAAACAATAGAAAAGATTTCTTTAACAACAACAACAAAAAAAACCCCTAAAAATTGAAAAAAAAGTGAAGGTGATAATCTATTAGATAAACTGAGAAAAAGAGGATCATGAATTTGAGGCCAGCTTGGCCTATATAGCAAGACCCATCTCAAAAAGAAAAGAAAACCTTACAAAATCTTCATAGCAGGAATATACTTCAATATAAAAAAGGCCATATGTGATCAGCCTAAAGGTACCTTGCAACCAAGCTTTTCCTCTGTCAAGAACATAACAAAGATGGCCATTCTTTCCACTTTTTTTTTTATATCATTCTAGAAGGCTTAACCAGAGCAATTAGTCAAGAAAAATAAATGAAAGGCATCCACGCTTCACTGGAAGAACTTAAGTTATCTCTGAAAGATGCATGATCTTATACAGAGAAATTCTAAAGAATCTACTGAAGGATCTGTGCTTACACAGTGGGAACTGATAACTGAAAAACACAGTGTGGGGAAAATGAATATTCACATTCTAGAAAGTGAAATTTGACCCCACATACAGAAATTGATTGCAAGTAGAAAGAAAAATGGGGCTCTAGCTTGGTGGTAGAGCACTGGCTAGCACATGCGAGGCCCCGGCCAATCACGAGCTCCACACTAAATAAGCACACTTTAAAACAACCGTAATCTCAGCTAGTCAGCTGTGAGAACTAAGGATCACAGTTCCGAGACCAGCCTGGGCAACTTAGACCCTATCTCAAGATAGAAATTGTAAACAGAACTCTCACTTGACTAGAATGTGTCGGTCCCTAGGTCCAGTGTCGGGCACTGCAGAAATGTCGATTAAAGACTTAAACGTTAGGCATAAAAGTTCTAGAAGAAAACACAGAGGAAAAGCTCCTTAGCAGTGATGTAAGTGTGAAACTGTGCTGGCAGGAGCGTGAGGCACACGATGCCCACAGTCAGAAAGCAGAGAGAAATGAAAGCTGGTGCTCAGCATGCTATATCTTTTTTCTTTCTTTATTCATTCGGTCCAAGAATCTAATCCATAAGATAGTGCTGCTCATATTTAGGGCACTTCTTCCCTCCTCAGTAACACCTCTCTGGAAACACCCTTATAAACACACCCAGAAGTGTGTCTTCTAGATGATTCTATATGCCATCAATCAAAATTAACCATACAGTGTGTGTATGGGGGAGTTACAAAAACAAACAAACAAACAACAACAACAACAACAAAAACGAGCTTCCAGTATTTTGTTACAGAAAATGAACCGTTTCCTCAGAGACACTCTTTGCAGAATGTGAGGCGCTACAAATTGCATAAAGTGCTTTGTGAAAACTGATCCTTCCTACTCTAAAGTGCAAGTGAGTCAAATGAAAAATCAGCCTCAGAAAACTCAAGTGTGTACTCAATTCCCATTGCATACTGCTGTTGCAAATAGCAAGCATCTGTTTGTACAGAGGCCGGCAAACCAAACACAGAACTCATTGGAAGGCACTTATAAAACATTCGAGCTTAGATAAATGGATTTTGATTGAATGGAAAAGAAAGCAACACGTGTTCACGTGGGAACCAGCTTTTATCTGCTCAGGTAATCTGAAGTCAGAGGCAAAGAGTGCTGATGTTTCTTAATTGGCCTTAAATGGTCCTACAAATACGGATATAGTAGGGCTCCTAAATATCAATGGGCTCATAGTTCCATTTGAGCCATCAAATGAATACTTACGGCACTGTTTTAACAAAAAAGACACTGGCTGAAAGCATTTCTGGTAAATCAAAAGAAGAGAGGCCCTGCTCCCTGAATACCCAACACTTGCTCCTGTGAGATGGCCACTCACAGCACTGTTGTTAGGTGTGTTACACCTTTGAGTGATTACATAACACTGCATATTTTATATAAGAGAACGTTCTATGTCTGGGCCCTTAACACTGTGACTGTGTGCCATGGGCTTTTCAGGTGGTCTCTCAACATATCTTTCTAAACTTTCTCCACAACAAGTTCTATCTTAGTAAAGTTGAAGTATGTCAAGCAGCCTCCCTGGCTCCCGAAATTCAGATGTCACATGTTTTGTGTCCTGAGAATTCACCCAAATTTATACTTAATGATTTCTGACATTTAGTCTTATATTTCCTCCTCAATTCCTACTGACAGGCAGAAGAATTGTGTTTAATCCTAATTCAAGTGTTACATTCAGCAATAACATATGAAGTTCTCTCTCTGTGCCGGACGCTGACAAACGCAGAGGTCATCCTACTCTTGATAGATTTACACCGTGTTAAATTGACAACTTTAACCTACTTTTCTTCCTTTGAAAAAATTACTGAGTTATTGGGGTCAACATAGAGATGTTCATGATTTTTGATAAGTGAAGTCACATCATAGATAAGTAATACTCAGTAGCCAAGATGAAGAACTCATGTTCACAGGAAATGCTCCTTTGCCACGGCTAAAAATACAAGAGTAATGGCTAAAAATGCCAGTCATTAAAAATGCACATTTGGCCAGGCGGCGGCGGCACGCACGCCTTTAATCCCAGCACTTGGGAGGCAGAGCCAGGCGGATCTCTGTGAGTTCAAGGCCAGCCTGGGCTACCAAGTGAGTTCCAGGAAAGGCGCAAAGCTACACAGAGAAATCCTGTCTTGAAAAAAAAAATGCACATTTGTTGTCTAGTTTCTTGAGTTCTTTATATACTTTGGAGATCAGCTCTCTGTCCTGGAACTCACTCTGCAGATCATGCTGGCCTGGAACTCACAGAGATACCAGAATCTAATCAATATTTATATGTATAATTCAGCTATTATTTGGCTTAAAAGGGCTTATTGGGAAATGTTATCATTTTTACTGTTTTCTACAGAGAAAATATTTTTCTGTAGCAAATAACTCTGGACTTTGAAATTATAACCTGTTTTTAATGTTCAAAAAAAATTTAAGAAGAAAATGCTGAAGGACCACTGAACTCGATGTCGTATTTACATATCTATATCTGTATAAAATAATGATTATAAATGTTTGTTTAAAAGGTGAAGTGCAAATGTGAATTTAACAAGAAGTTTCAGATTTTCTACACTGTACACAAACCCCTTTGTTACAAATAAATATTTATTGTTCTTAAAAGAAAAAGAAAGAAAGAGAGAGAGAGAGAGAGAGAGAGAAAGAAGGAAAGAAAGAAAGAAAGAAAGAAAGAAAGAAAGAAAGAAAGAAAGAAAGAAAGCATACTAATTTAAAAAATGTGCATTTGTCCAAATTTCTAGTCCTGTTTCTCAGGCCCTTTATTTAGATCAGGTCTCCTCTCGGTGTAACTCCAAGCAATTCTTAGTGTTCCCACTTCCGCTTCCACCATTGTCACCCCAGTCATTCCTTACCACATGCACTTTGTGCTGCCATCGTGGAACCCACCTTCAGTCACTCATCCAAGCAATGATAACTTCCTACAGCTGTGCTGTTTGCCAGAATTGATAGAGTTTCTGCCCATAAGAAGCAAAAATTAAACAGTAGGTACAATGAAAAGGATTCGGGTGGGCCAGGCACACTCCTTTTATCCCAGCACTCAGGAGGCAGAGGTAGGTAGGTCTCTGTGAGTTCAAAGTCAGCTTGGTCTCCATAGTGAGTTCCAAGACTGCCAGAGCTACATAGTAAGAGCCTATCTTGAAAAAACGGGAAAAAAGGAAAGGAAAGAAGGAAAAAAGGAAGGAAGAAGGAAGGAAGAAGGAAGGAAGGAAGGAAGGAAGGAAGGAAGGAAGGAAGGAAGGAAGGAAGGAAGGAAGGAAGGAAAGAAAAGGATTCAGGTGATTTTAAGGTTAAAGACATTAACATTGAGGTTATGTGTCTAAAAAGTACTATTTTAGGAGCATGAACTTTTTAAGGAAGGCAGCACTGGGATGGCCATCCTTAGGACCATAGGACAAATTACCAGTAGCCAATTATGACTGTACCACTGAACTGTGGACACAGTTCAGAAGGTACTCAGGGGGCAGCCTTCTCAATAAGAGGCAGTGTTAACAGGTGGCCTTCAGCAGTAAGCCCAGCTGCATGCATCCAAATATTTTCATTCTCTTTAGCTTTTTCTACCATCCTGAGAAACATGTACTATCCAATGGTGTAATAAAAAGTCACTCTAACTCTGGATCAAACACAAAGGTCTCTATCTCCGAAGCCTCTAAACAACCAGCCTTTTTCACCTGGATCCCTCACACTGATCCATTCTCAAACCCCCTCTACCCAGTACAAGGGCTCTGCTTCGCTTCTAGGCCCAGGTACTTGCTCTGTGGTCATCAAAAATGATTTAAGGGGTTGGGGATTTAGCTCAGTGGTAGAGCACTTTCCTAGCAAGCACAAGGCCCTGTGTTTGGTCCTCAGCTCTGAAAAAAAAAATGATTTAAGCTCTGGTGAGCTGCTTCCGCCATTGACCTGAGCTGCAGATCACCTGTGGCCCATGGGTATTTTTGTTATCTATCCCGCACCATCTCACATACCCCATGCTTTAGACTTCTCACTGAGATGTGATTTCTGTGCCATCCTTGACTTGCTGTGAGGTGCAGGAGTTGGAATAGAAGAAAGCATAGGCAGCAAAAGTCAGCCCTCTTTCCCTACCCACAACCATACCATGTGCCTCCCATCCTGTCTGTTCTCTGTCCCTTTCCTCTGAAATTCTAGCTTGGAGTCTTACTTAGGCTATCCTCACCTCTCCTGGCAACTTTACTTCCCACCGCAATGCCTCACTTCATCCTCTGCATTTATAAACATTTCCAGCTGAAGAGGGGGGGAGGGTTTTTTCTTTAAAAATAAAATCTCTTGAGTTGGAAACACTGCCTACTCTAACTATAGAGACGCAATAATTACACAGCACAGTTTCCTATTAGGGCTGTGCTACCTGCCAGAAAATGGCAACAATCATGCTATTGGAAGCAGACAATCAGGCATCATTCGTAATTCTTTATGAATGCATGTTTCCTGGTCTGAGAATTGGATGTTAATCAGTCAGTTGTCATGGCAACCCCACATCACATAGCTATCAATACAAAGAGAAAGATGGGAGAAATTAGGAGGGCAGTGACTACCACAATCCCTGGAAAGGGGTGCCAGATGACCTTGTTAAACAACAATCCATGAAAAACAGGAGCAAGAAAGAGTAGGAGCCTCCAAGGATGAAATCTCACTTAACCTCATTGATAGTACAAAAATGAGGCATTATCACACCACAAGGGTAGCAGCAGGTGGGTGATTTTTGGTCACCTCACTCTCCTTGGATACCAGCTGAGCTCTCATGGCTAACACAGGCAGTTTGAAGACGGGAAAAGAATAAGCACCAGTGATGGAGGAGGAAGGGTGGTCAGTTATCCAATCAGCCAGCACATGCTTATGAAGTACTCAGCACATCAAAGGCCATTCATGCAGCAAATATTTACCATCTAGTCTAGACCACCCAATGTATAGACCGCAAAATCCAGCCAGGATCCACAGAGGCATCTAACATGTCAGATGAATGGTGCAATCTTGAAATAAACTTGGAAAAATCAGAACTGGGAACAACTAACATGGTCCAGTGTGGTGGAGTTAATGGATCAAAACCTATTGCCAGGACTGAGCTGAGTGTGCTTGCTTAGCCTGCTTTGGTGAATCCTAACAAAACAAGGAGGTAAATTTATATTATTTTGTCATACAGTGTAGGAAACGCTCAGGATTGCCATCCACCCAGCTCCACAGGCACAGCTGAATCTGAGTGTGACCATAAGGAAGGCATTTCATACCTTGGGTCCTGGATTTCCTGGTCTCTCCACTGAGGATAATCAGGGCTCTAAATCAGCAGTTCTCAACCTGTGGGTTGTGATCCTGTGGGTCACAGAGGTCCCCTAAGACATCAGAAAACAGATATTTACATTATGAGTCATAACAGTAGCAAAATTACACTTATGAAGTAGTAACCGAAATTATGGTTGGAGGTCATCACAGCATGAGGAAGTGTATTAAAGGGTCACAGCATTCGGAAGGTTGAGAACCACTGCTCCAAACATTGTGATGTTAGAATGAAACAGTCCACAAGTCTTCCCAAGATAGTTCTTGGTTTAGACTGGCTTCTTCCTTCCTTCACCTTTTCCAGGGTCCCTGGCTCTAGACTGCACAAATAAAGCCCTTGAGTGAGGTTTAAGAGCTTGTTCTCTGACCACCTGATCCTTAAACACCACTCTGGGAACACACCTACAGGAAAAGAAGCCAGCATGTCTACGAGAGACCAGCCCTCCCATTGTTTATTGCAGCACTATGCACAATAACCAAGTTCTGGAATCAAACAAGGCATCCATCAACAGGTGAATGAAAAAAGAATAGGAGGCTAGCCAGTCACAAAATAAAAAGAAAGAAATCTTCTCATGTGTGTCAACACAGACAAGCCTGGAGGACATTGTGTTAAGTGAAATAATAAGTTGAGCACAGGAATAAAAATACTGTGTGTTTTCATTCATATTCAGAAGCTGAAACCTTGATGTCTTAGAAGTAGAGACTAGAGTAGCAGTCTGCAGAGGCTGGGAAGGTAAGAGGGAGGGATAGAGTGGGGATGGTTAACAGATAGGCACACAGCTGCATAGGAAGAATAAGTTCAAGCAGCCCATAACACAGCAGGGTAACTATGGCTGACTATTTATATTTTTCAAAGCAGTAGAAAAGATTTTGAATTTTCCCAACAAAATGAAGTAACAAGAAAGAATCAACATGGCACTGCCGCCACCTGAGTGTAATGTTCTGGGCTTTTGGAGGTGGCTCCATCTCTCCAGAGAGTGAGCACTTCTCTGGCCTGATGAGAAGGGACCGAGTGAGAACTGTCCCAAAGAGAGGAGGCTGTGAGGAACATCGAGAGAGCAGCACTCATGCTGAGCAGGTACCACGACTGGGATCATCAAGAAACAGATCCCAGAAGTTCCAGGACAACACTGCAGCCCCAGCCAAAGTCCACAAAGGGCAAAGACAACAGCATGGGCCCGCACCCAGCTGGGAAGTGAGTGAATAGATGGCAGAGTGATGGGAGAGAAAGACGCGAACAAATCGGTGGTGGAGAAATGGAAGATGAGCTGTTGGTATGCTATGAAGTGAGGTGGGACAGGCAATGCAAAGGCCATTGCTGTTCTTACTCCTTGGTGAATTACACCATCCATCAAAAGACCCAGTAACAAACACAAATGCTAGTGGGTCTATGCCTTTTTCCTTTGAGAAAATTGACCACTATATGAGTCACTGTGACTCCCAGAGCCACATCCTAGCCCAGGAAGAAGAGCAGCACCTGCAGAATGGAGACCCACAACTGACTGGACATGTCCTGCTGTGTTTGCTTCTCATCAATGGCCTAGCTGCTAATCTCTCTAGTTGGTTGTGGTAGCGGTTCAACCATGGGACTGGACTATGTTGAATTATAGTTTTACTGTGCTGCATTGAACTTTGGCCAGAGATTTGCTTCCTTTGGAAGCTTTGGGTTGGACAGTCACTTGAAGACACCCAGAGGCCCCACCCTCCACCACACAGTGGGCAGAAAGAAGATACCCAGAGACCCTACCCAACACATGGCTTGCGCACAGCATGAACCACTACAATGTGCAAGTATGGGGTGCAGAGATGAGAGAGAAAGAAAAATGAAAGAGCTTGAGCACTATGAAGAGAGGCAGATCTGGAGACTCAAGGGTGGAGACGAACAGCCTGATATGAGCAGCCTGCAAAGCCACCTGAGGCCATGGTGAAGTCCCAGCCTACACTGCTACTGAGGGCCATGTCTAGGTCTGTGGCCATGCAGCAGCAGGGTTCTATATAGATGTCCATGGCCCATGTTACCACCACAGGCCATGTGGATATCCCTAGTCTAGACTTCTGCCTGGGACCACATTGATATCCAAGCGCTGCACAGTGTTGGCCCTGCCCCTCACTGGATGCAGTACTTGGGAGAGTGGTCCCTGTATCTCTCAGCAGCTCAGTATAGCTGACCCTGTTGACCCAGGGCATGGGTGAGCTGGCCCCAAGGGTGTAAGCATAGGCAAGCTGTCCTGCTATTCACCTGTCATGTGGTGGCATGGACAAGGGAAAGATGCCTCTCCCCTTTTCCCTCGCCCCTCATCACCTGTGGCAGGTGGGAGAACTGGCCTCAGGGGCATGAGAGTGGGAGAGCTGATCCTACCCTTCACCAGATGCAGCACTTAGGAGAGCAGGCCCTGCACCTCACCTGGGCAGCACAGTAAAGCTGACCCTAAGTGTGTAATAACAGGAGAACTGGCCCCACCCCTTGCTGCCTGCAGCATTTGGGTGAGCTAGCTGGGGAAGTGCTAGAGAGCTCGCCTTGGTGATAAGGATGAGGGAGAGCTGGCAGGCTGAACAACTCAGCTACCATTCAGGTCTAGATCCAAGGCTATGAGTTAGCCCATCCCAACATCCACCTCATCTATAAACTATTGGAGCATGTGAAGGGGCCAGTCCTGCAGATCCAAAGCTACAGGATTTGCATGACACAAAGCGACAGGCAACAACAGGAGATCCAAGGGAAGACCCAGTGAGGACCCAGTATTGATGGTGTAGCAGAAGCCAGAGGCCTTGAACCAGACCAATGACTCATTGCAATGAATATTTGCAAGCAAAGATGTGAGGACTAAAGGGACAAAGAAAAAGAAAGGAAGGAAGGGAGAAAAGAAGAAAGAGATATAACAAGTATTTGAAGTGAAAGATACATCAATTACCCTGACGAGATCACTATACATTGTATACATGTATTGAAATGGTACTCTGCACTCCATAAATATGTATAATTATTAAGTCAAATTGTGTGTGTGTGTGTGTGTGTGTCCTTTCAAACTTTCTAAATTGTCCCGTGAAGACTTTTGACTTCAACATCTCTAGTCTCAGTTCCTGTATACCTTCCTATCTCAATTTTTGGATGGCTTTGAAAAATAAAGCTATAGCAGAGCCTTTGAGAGCTCACTCCGTAGACTGGGGGACCATAGCAGATAAGAGTAGGAAAGATCAAATCAAGGGCTGGCAAAATGGCTCAGTGGAACTGGATACCCCTCAAGAGGACTGGGTTCTATTTCCAGCACCCACATAGTGGCTCGTAACCATCTGTAACTTCAGTTGCAGGAGATCCAATGTCCTCTTTTGGCCTCTGCAGGCACCAAGACACATACCCGGTACACAGATATACATACAGAAAAAAAACATCTATACACATAAAATAATAAAAATAATTCTTAATTATTTTTCAAACAGTAAAATAAAATTATTCCTCCCTAACATGACTCACCCTGAGAACTATGTTCATCTCTCAAATCAGGCAATAGCATCATAATGCAATTTCAGTTCATTGGCAAATACTGCCAAGATCCTGGGGTGCCACAAAATGAGACAGAAAGCTTGGTGAACGTGAATCCATTTACGAACCAGTTAAATTACCAAACTGTTCTTTTTAAAAGCAAGATGAACTGGCTAGGGATATGGTTCAGTTGGCAAAATGTTTGCCTCACATGTACAAAGCCCTGGGTTCAATCCCTAGTACTATAAATGGAGCAAGGTAGCACCCACCTGTAACTCCAGTACCTGGGAGGTGAAGGCAGGTAGTCAAAAGTTCAAAGTCATCCCCAGCTACACAGCAAGTTCCAGTCCAGCCTGGGATATATAAGACATTATTCCAATTAGCAAATAAAAAAGAAATCACCAGACAATGGAGAGAAGGCTCAGAGTTTTTAAAAGTACTTGTTGCTCTTGTAGAAGGCAAGATTTAGTTCCCAGCACCCACATGGTGGCTCACAGTCATTTGTAACTCCAGGTATTCCAAAGCTCTTCTGACCTCCAAGGGACTAGGCATACATGCAGTCCACATAAATACATGCATACAAGCTCCTTCATATAAAATAAAAATAACTCAATTGGTCAATCAACAAAGCTTCATAATTGTATGTTCAGACTAACTTTCAATTTGTGCTACATCTTAGAATTCGTGCTATGGTAACCCAGACCCAGAAAGACAAACACGGTATGTACTCACTCATAAGCAGATATTAGATGCAAAGTAAAGGATAACCAGGCTGCTATCCATGGCCATAAAGAGGCAAGGTAACAAGGAGGGTTGCATAGATTTCTCTGGGAAGGAGAAATATAAGAGATCTTGGTAAACTAGGGGTGGGGGCAGGGAGGATATGGGGGTATGGGAACATGAGGACTCAGGTTGGGCAGATTGGGGGTGGAATGGAGGGGGAGAGTAATGAAAGAGATGTCTTGATGGTGGGAATTTTGGGATTAGGGAGAAACCTGGTGCCAGGGAAATCCCCAGGAATCCACAACAATGACCCAGCTAAGACTCCTAGCAATAGTGGAGAGGGTGCCTGAACTGGCCTTCTACTGTAGTCAGATTGGTGACTACCCTGTCATCAGAGAGCCTTCATCCAGTAACTGATGGAAGCAAATACAGAAATCCATAACCAAGTGCTGGCTTTGGAGTCCTGCTCCAGAGAGGGAGGACGGATTATACGAGCCAGGGAGGTCAAGGTCATGAAGAGGGAACCCACAGAGACAGCTGACCTGAGCTCATGGGAACTCACAGACCAACAGCTAGGACTGACCTAGGCCTTCTGCATGTGTGTGACAGTTGTGTAGCTTGGTCTGTTTGTGGGGCTCATTGCAGTAGGATCAGGACCTGTCCCTGGTGCTTAAGCTGGCTTTTGGGAACCTGTTCCTCATGCTGGGTTGCCTTGCCCAGCCTTGATGCAGGGGAGGAGCTTGCTCCTGCCTCAACTTGATCTGCCATGCTTTGTTGATGCCCGTGGGAGGCCTGTCCCTTTCTGAATGGAGAAGGAGGAGGAGTAGATGAGAGGGGTAAAGGGGAGGGAGAAGGGGAAACTGTGATCCTGATGTAAAATAAATGAAAATTTTAATTAATAATAATAATTAAAAAAAATAACAGGGCAGGGCAGGCAGGGGTGGTACATGCCTTCAATCCGAGCACTTGAGAGGTAGAGGCAGGTAGATCTCTGTGAGTTCAAGGCCACCCTGGTCTACAGAGTGAGCTGAAGGACTACACAGAGAAACACTGTCTTGAGGGGGGAAAAAAAGAAGAAGAAGAACAGGGCTGGTGCATATGCCCTGGCAAGGAAAAATTCTCCAATGAATAGCACTAATGTGGGAATATGATGTCTATTTTGTAAAATGCCCCCCTTTTGTGAATGTGTGTACATGAAGATTTAGAGTAGTGGGATTAAGACAAGGAATCCCTCAGCTGACACATGAGAGATTCTTTGCAGAGGAGGAGAAGGGCAGTGAGGATGGGGTCAAAGGACATTTTACTCCTCATTTGATAACACGAAATACTATTGGGTTTCATTCTTAGCAGAGCATGTGCTGCTTCTGTGACTTTAAATAAAACTAAACTCCAAAAGCTCTCTTGAAACTTTTTTGTTTTGTTTTTGGTTTTGAGACAGAGTTTTGAGTGCCAGAATTAAAGGCATGAACCAACACGCCCAGCTTCTAGAAACTCTTTTAGAACAAGCTCTATAATTTTGTGGATTTTTTAAGAACCACAAGTGAGGCTAACTTGAGCCCATCTTCCTCATAAAAACAACAAAATTGGCCAAAGTCCTCTGCAGTGACGCCTCAGAGTTACATCTTCCTGACCTGTAATGCCACGGGAGCTCACATTTGGGCTGGACCAGAGTCTCCCAAGTGCCAAAGATCCTAGCTATAGGACAAGGCTGAGGCTTTGGGCTCTTTTTAGACAAACCACAGCATGGCAACAACTCGCAGAACCTAAGTACATTTGAACAGGAAGGACTTAAGGCATGGCTGCCTACCTTTTATCCTACAGAGAAGTCTGAGACCCACAGGAGGGAAAAGGAGCAAACCACTTATCTCCAGTGTGGGACTTCTTCTGGATCTAAGAGAATTCCCACCATGTAACTGTCTTTCTAAAACAGGGCAGAGTCACCACTGACCTGTCTCCTGTGGAGACAAGATGACTTCTCTGAGGTGGGTATAGTGATGCTTGCTAAGAATCCCAGCACTTGAGAGGTAGAGACAGGAGTTCAAGGTCATCTTTGGCTTATATCAAGTTGGAGACCAGCCTAGGCATCATGAGAGATCATCTTATTAATAAACTAATTTTAAAAGACCTTCCTAACAACAAGAATGACTAAATCTAGACTTACTGGAGTGAAGAAACAAAGGCTGCCCATGAGAAGAGCTAGTCAAGGATGCAGAGAAAATCAGGCTGCAGGGTGCTCTCGCTGACCCTTGAATTGATGCCTTATAAAGAGTGCAAGCTGAAGATGGAGTAAGGAAACTAGGAATGGATAGAATTTGAAAAGCAAGACAGGTGTGTGCCAACTGATAAAAGGAAAGGTGAGTAGTGATCTCTCCTGTCACCTCTGGTATCTCCTGAGCTCACCTGGGTGACGAGCACACATTTGAGTTTCCTAGTGATCATGATGCCTGCGGTGGAAAACGAGCATTTCCACCTAAGTTAACTGTCTGAAGAACAAAGCCCTCACTTCCACACCTCCCATGAGCTTCTGCAGTTTTGTGGAAGTCTTAATAAAAAGCAGCATTAGAGCTTGGCATGGCGGCACACGCCCGCAATTCCAAAGCTAGGATACTGATCATAGGCCTACCTATGAAGGCTCTAGGCAAACAAATAGATAGTTACTGTAAGTTTCCCTGCCTTTGTGAACAAAATTATTTGCACTACATATGGTAACATCTTCTCTTGTGGTTTTTGCTCTTAGGTCTACAAAAGTTCATTTTCTGAGTTCTTACACAGTGGGATCCTTGAACTATTGAAGCATAGCACACTCTTTCTCTCTTGTTCATCATTTCTTACATTTTTTTTTTTTTTTTGGTTTTTCGAGACAGGGTTTCTCTGTGTAGCTTTGTGCCTTTCCTGGAACTCACTTGGTAGCCCAGACTGGCCTCAAACTCACAGAGATCCACCTGCCTCTGCCTCCCGAGTGCTGGGATTAAAGGCGTGCGCCAACACCGCCCAGCTCATTTCTTACATTTTTACTAACGGTAAGTTTTGCAAAGCATTACTATGTCCAAAGGGATGAATCCTCCCTTTGTTATTTTAGGATATTGCTATTGACATTTTATAGATGAGAAAACTGAGCAGGAGATGTGCAAGGCCTCCAAGAGAGTTGGATGAGCCATGAGCCTGAGTGTGACTGGGCCCTCCACTTGGCAACACAAGCCCCCGTTGCCCTTACCTCTCATTATCTCTACATCTTTTCTCTCTCACATGGTCACTATGTCTGCTCCCAGAAGCCTCTGCTTCCTTCAGGTCTGCTGTTTCTCCACTGCTGTGGTCAAACACTGATGCTCTTTGAAGTACAGAACAGAAAAGAAACTGTCCCTCTACTCCTCTATTCACAGGATTGCAGTTTCTTCCAACAAAGCCCACAACCTCAGTCTCCAACTGTATACAGTATGGCCAGCTTCAAAGCCGCTTCCCTGCCTTCCTGTCTCTACTCACATTTCTAAGTGTTTGATATAAAGTCTGTGCTGTACAGGCCCCAAACCAGCTGAGCACCACTGTCATGGTGGCTATGTTACTTTTGTAAGAGAAAGAGAGGATAAACAGAAGAGATGCAAGAAGAGATCTGGGGAAGAATGGTGTTGACGAGGAGAGACCTGTGCTCATAAACATCATCAGACGCCAGGCTACCCTAAGCACAACACAATCCGAGTAAAACAGGGCACTTGTCTCCTAGTTTACTTTCTGGTGCTGTGATAAACACTGTGACCAGAAGCAACTTGGGGAGAAGGGGGGCTCTAAGCTTACAGGTTAGAGTTCAGCAGTGAGGGAAGCCAAGGCAGGATCTTGGAGCAAAAACCACAGAGGAACACTGTTTACTTCTCTCTCTCTCTCTGTCTCTCTCTCTCTCTCTCTGTGTCTCTCTCTCTGTCTCTTTCTATCTCTCTCTCTCTCTCTCTCTCTCTTTCTGTGTGTGTGTATCTGTCTGTCTGTTTCTGTGTGTGTGTGTGTTTGTGTGTATATGTATATGTGTGTATGTGGTTTATGCTCAGCTAACTTTCTTATACAGCTGAGACTCACATGCCTAGGGATGGTACTATCCAGAGTAGTCTAGGCCCTCTTACATCAGTTAGTAAACAAAATAATCCCCACTGATATGTCCATGACCAATCTTCAGTTGAGCTTCCCTCTTTCCAGGTGACTCTTGGTTACATCAAGTTGACAACAAACACTGATCAGGACAACTTACTATCAGATTCGGTTTTTAGGCAACCCTTTTACTCATCCTTCGAAACATTGTCACCCCTAAACCTCTTCCAAACAAAATTCTAGAAACAACACTCAAGTCTGCTGGTTGGTCCCTGGCTTTCTAGGACCATGAGAGTATGGATATGGTGGGTCACACCTATAATCTCAGTGCGCGCTCAGAAGACTGAAGCAGAAGGATTTCTGTGAGTTTGAAGCTAACCTGAGCTATGTAATGAGTTCCAGGACAACCTGGACTACATCTGTCTTAGTCAGTGTTCTATTGCTGTGAAGAGACACCATGACCATGACAACTCTTATAAAGGAAAAGTAATCGGTGCTGGTTTCCAGGTTCAGAGGTGTGGTCTGTTATCATCATGGCAGGAAGCATGGCGGTACACAGGCAGACATGGTGCTTGAGAAGGACCCAAGAGTTCTACATCTGGATCTGAAGGCAGCAGGAAGAGGGAGACATTGGGCCTGACTTGAGCTTCTGAAAACTACAAGCTCACTCCGGGTGACACACTTCCTCCAACAAGGCCACACCCACTCCAACAAGGCCACACCTCCTAACAGTGCCATTCCCTGGTGACCAAGCATTCAAATCTATTAGTGTAGGGAGGTCGTTCCTATTCACAGCACCACATCTCACCAACAATCAAACAAAAACAGTGAGGCATCCAAGATCTAGTGGTCCCTAATGTCAGAGGCAGTCAATGCCAACCTTGTCTGTCAGGCTCTAGGCCCATATAGCCTTGCTCTCTAACAGATGAGCCTCAGAACCTTCATAGGTCATCCCAATCATAGTTTGTGGTCCTAGTTACAGACATTCACCCTGTATCCCCATGTACACTCCTAGGCCCACATCCTCTAAGGCCCATGCAACCCCAGATGGCTTCCACAGACAGATGCTCTCTGCTGCCCTGAAGCTATCCACAAGGACAGGACTAATAGAAGGCTGGCGCGCTGCTCAGTTAGAAAAATAAAACCACCCACAAGGTGGGTAATAGCTATCCCAGTGAAGAGAAATGAGTGACACTAAAGCTGCCATGCTAGGAAAAAGAATGGTTGCTCATCCCCACCGGTTCGAGCCCCAGACACAGCGGGAGCTGCTCAGGAAGAGAAGGGAGCTGGCCAGTGGGGGGTTACCTTGGGATGGTCAGGCATCTGGTGCCTTGCAGCAGTGTGCCCAGCCCTGCGTTAGACAACATGCTGCATTGGTCCCAAGCCCGTGTGCTTCAGAGATACCCAGGGAGCTTTGGAAAACAGATCCCAGGGGCCTGCAGCTGATCCTGCTGAAGTTTATCCAGGCAGTGGCTCTTCGAGACCACTGCAGTGGGGAGCAGAACACAAAGAGCACAGGAGCTTAGGACCTAGGCAGAGAGAGAAAGCTCATTTATACACAGTACATTCAATTCTTCCCTCGGCTGTGTTCAAATAGTGCTTCTCTTCTTATCTTCGTTATTGCTGTTGTTTCATTGAGTTGGAAATGTTTATTAGTCTGTCTCCTTTACCAGCTTTCTGTGAACTTTCCGAAGGCAGGGACTATGCTCATTCCTCTGAGTAAGTTTATTATCTTATACTCATAGTCATTTAATGATCCATTCCTTTCTTGACTCAAGAAACACTCAGTGGCTAGAGCACTTACCCAGCATTTGTAAAGGCCTGGGTTCAGTCCCTAGCAGGACAGACACTGAGCGTGGTGACACACACCTGTAATCCCAGCGCTTGGGAGGCGAAGGCAGATGTATCAGGAAAGAGATCCCAAGACTCACACGGTGGGAGGAGAGAACCTGCTTTCACAAGTTGTCCTGTGACACCTCTAGACAAGCACTGTGACGTACACAGCCACACATGTATACACACACATACACACACACACACAATCAATCAATCAATCAGTCAACCAATCAGTGAAAAACAATGCACGCACTAAGGCTAGCGTGCCAGGCAGGCACTACTCCAGGCAGCAGCTGCACAGCGGCAAAAGCCCAGCTTTTCTTGAACTCATTTGACAGGTGAAATGAATGAATAAGACATGATTGTAAATGAAATGAAATAAAGCCACAGGAAGGAGATTGGTCAGCCATGGGAAGCATCTTGAAGTCAGTGACACTGGATTAAATGCAAATGAGGACACCAGGTGAGCAGCACACACATCTGGAAAGAGCATTAGGCAGAACCAGCAGGTGCGAAGGCCCAAAGGCTGGCATGTACTGGCTGCTCCAGCTGAGGAGAGAGGGCCAAGGGGGCTGAGCCTGGTGACTAAGAGAAGCAGGAACTGAGGCTACAGAGGTAGACAATGGCTGAATGGCTCCTTCCACAATTCTTGTATTTGGGAGACTGAAGTTAAGCCAGTGAGCTGCTCAACAAGACTCTGCCAAAAGAATATGTGATCTAACAAGGTGGGAGGGACTTCCTTGAGCTCCTTCAGGAGGAGAGTCTGGGAGTTTTCATGGGATCAGGTATGGTTCCTTCCATTAACCTTAAATGTGAATTTGCTCATCTGCTAACATATCAAACAAGGGTTCATCCCGACTGCATGCCTGGGCAGCAGCTTAACAGCAGGGAAGAGACTAAACCAGGAGCATGGACCTGGAGAAAGTCTCCATGGAGCTGACTGCCACTGTGCAGATTTTATGAAAGTCCACAGCCATCACAGATGTGGAAGATGAAGGAACTGCTAGAGTAGCCACCCAGAACAGTGGCCTCGTTGACCAGCATACCTCTTTGCGGAGACTGTCAGTGAACACTACTAGTTCATTAGACTTTCCAGGGCATCTCTAGAAATCAAACAGGAACTTTTCCAGGGCTGGCAAAAAGACCAAGTCTCATTTTTTCAAGTATCAAGCACCCAGATGGCCCAAATATCTCCTGTTGATACAAAACACAGCACTCCACTCAAAGAGAGTAAGGTGGTTTATTCTCAACATGGATGACCATGGCCCAGAAACATAGATTCTGCTTAACCCAAAAAGGCACATTACCAAGTAGAATTGGTTTTATGAAGTGTTTTAGTTACAGAACAATAGAAGGTCACAAATCAAGGAAATTTCCTGGACACAAATGGAATCACTGGGTGGGTGGGTTACAAAAGCTGGGGTGTGGGGTTCTTGCCTGTTGGTCTCAGGTGCTAACTGATGGCTTTCCTAGTTGATGGAAGCTAGTGGTCTAAGTTAATATGTCCAAAGAGGATTTACCTGACAGTGACAAGATGTTAGGTTAGAGACAGAGGTGGTTGATGAGTGGACTGAGGGACTAAAGACATTCCAAGGCTAGAAATGCAGCTTTCCAGGAAAGTGCTAGCCTGGTATGCATAAGGCCCAGGATGTCAATTCCTGGCAGTGTGTGGGATTTGCATGCATGGCGCACACACACACACACACACACACACACAGTGGGGGGTGAGGGAGAGACAGAGATAAAGAACCCAACTTCTGTCCTCTTAAAATTTGCCCTGACCCCATGATCTTCACAGCTGTAAGCAGCTCCTCCATGAGACAGTACTTGTCTAACATGTACAAGGCCCTAGTTTTGATCTCCAGAACCTTAAAGAAACAAACAGACAGACAGACAAAAAAAGCCCCCGAGCACAGTGCTCTCCTTTTCATCTGTGTCACTCACGGAGACTTTCCCTCCTTTCTGAGGACAGAAGCCAACCAAGAACAATTCAAGTGGGATTTTTTTCCTTATTCTTTCTAGAAGAAGGAAAAACTCCACACTACTTTTTCTTGACCTCCAGGTTGATAATTCTTGCTGCTCCTGTTGAAACACACACACACACACACACACACACACACACACACACACACACACACACCACACCCTCCCCACACCACATGACAAATAAGCCTAGATGGAGTGTTTTTAGAAATTCAAGGAATTTCCCAACTGTGCTTCATATTCCAACTCCCAAGGCAACACCTGAAGTAACCCCATTAGCAATACACTCCTTTTGTACTTTACAGATTCTCTCTTTGACAGTTTCTTCTTGGGTACATGCTAAATTCCTTCTAGAAGAATGGTCCAAGCTCTAACACACAGTTCCTGGGCTGAAGAACCCTTCGTTCTGAAGCCATCACCTAGAAGTGAGATTTTGCAGGAGCATGTGAATGTGTTGGCTTCCAGCTGCAGGACCTAAGGCAGGCTCTGGTGTTCAGAGGTGCTCGAGAAGTGTTTGTGGAAAAGCAGAATGATCGAATGCATGCATCAACGACTAAGAAAAAGTCCAGGGCAGAGTACTCTCCTGGAGAAGATGAGCAGGCAAAAACAAGCAAATGCCCTGGGTTTAAGTTGTCTCCCTGTTCTAGGGGTGTGTGTGTGTGTGTGTGTGTGTGTGTGTGTGTGTGTGTGTGTGTGTGTCTCACAGGCAGATCCCTCTTCTAATTTTGTGTGTGAGTGTGTGTGTGTGTGTGTGTCTCACAGGCAGATCCCTCTTGTAGCTGTATGTGTGTGTGCATGCATACTCCATTCCTGACAACTCCATAATTCATCCTTTCAGCATTGCTCTTCAGTTTTGCCTGGCTTAGAAAGAGCCAACCCAGGCTATTGAAAATTAATCTCCCCACTAGAGGGCAATGAAGACCAAAGACCAAGGTATTTTTGTACAAACTCCAGTGGGTAACAGCAGGGGGCCCTCATAGGCCATTTTTGGATCCTCAAATACAGCACAAAAATCTCTGAAGGATGTCTTTGCACTTGCAGCCTGTAACTAAAGCAGTGGTTAAAAACCTGTATTTCTAACAATACAAAATGGGAGGGAAGAGAAGGGTCTGCTGCACTCTGTCTGCTCTGCTCACTACTAGGAAAAGTCTCCACCATGCTTTTCTAGGCAACTCACATAATCCCTGAAGGAGCCTTAGTCCCTGAAGGAGCCTGAAGCTTCCCGTGGATGAGTCATATTTAATTGATAATTAATATGCATCAAGGGCTGACTAAGAGCCGTGAAATCATAACAAAATCTTCCTGGGGAACATTTCCAAGCACCAAGCACAAGTTATTATCAACTAATGTTTGGGCTCTAACTGGAACAGGAAAGCTTGACCCCTTCACTGTTCTCTTGTAAATATTGGGTCTAGAATGAGGAGACATACCCAAGTGAAAGAAGGAAACAAAAGGGACAGCTTGGTCCAGGCACTGTGTCCCACAAGGTAGAGATAATACTGAATATATCTCATCTCTTCCAGGCCATCACCAATACTTGTTTCATCGTTTGAAGAAGGAACTTAAGGTTTACAACACTCTCTTCATTATCATTACTCTTTCATTCAACACTGATTGAGCTTCTCTGTTAGGCCAGCTAGTGCTCTAAGCAATAGAGGTACCAAGACTACAAGGTAAGGCCTCAAGTGTGTGGTCACAAATGAAAGTCCAGAGGATTACAGCCTCCATCCTTTAACTAGAGGATTTTTATTGTACTACATTTTACTCCCTTCTACTAACTAGGCAACATGCTCTTCCTCAGCATCAGGGAAGTGCCATATCCTATTTATATCTCTAGTACTTGGACTATTATTTATTACCTCATTAATGATTAGATGACCAGATAGAAGAATGGATGGATGGATGGATGGATAGATGGATGGGTGGGTGGGTGGGTAGGTGGCTGGATGGATGGATGAATGTGTGGGTGGATAGGTGGATGGATGGATGGGTGGGTGGATAGGTGGATGGATGGATTCAGTGGTAGTTTGAGTGAGAATGACCCCCTTAGGCTGATATATTTAAATACTTAGATCCCAGTTGGTAGGATTGTTAAAGAGGTGTGGCCTTATTGGAAGTGTGTCATAGGGGATAGGCTTTAATGTTTCAAAGGACTCAGTGTGATTCCCAGTGTGCAATCACTTGCAATTTCTCTTTGCCTCATGGTTACGAATCAAGATGTGACCTCTCAGCTGTTCCTTTACTCTGTTGTTATGGACTCTTATCCTCTGAAACCGTAAGCCAAATTAAATATTTTCTTTTATAAGTTGCCATTGTCATAATTGTTTTATAGCAATAGAAAAGTAACCAAGACAGAAGTATAAATTAATAGATGGATGAATGAATGAACAAGTGTATAAATACTTCATCTCTCCCATTCCCTTGATAAATTTTAGAGAGTGTATTAATTATTTTTCTCCTTGCTGTGACAAAATGTCTGTCAAAAGTAACTTAAGAGGGCTGGAGAGATGGCTCAGAGGTTAAGAGCACTGACTGTTCTTCCAGAGGTCCTGAGTTCAATTCCCAGCAACCACATGGTGGCTCACAACCACCTGTAATGAGATCTGGTGCCCTCTTCTGGCTTGCAGGAATGCATACAAACAGAGCACTGTAAACATAATAAATAAATAAATCTTTAAAAAAAAAAGTAACTTAAGGAAGGAAGGGTATATTTTGGCTCACAGTTTGGCGGTACACAGTCCATCATGGAGGGGAAGTCAGGAAGGCTAGTGTGAGGAGCTGACCTCAATGCATCTGCATCAGGAAGCAGAGACATGAACACTGGTGCTCAGAGCACTGTTTCCTTTTATTCAGTCCTGGCCCCCAGTGCACAGGATGGTACAGCCCATATTGAGGATAAATATTCCCTTCTCAGTTGCAACTCAAGAAACACCCTCCAAAGCAAATCCAGAGCTATTTCTCCAAAGTGGTTCCAAACCTAGTCAGGGTGACAATAAAGTTCTTTGATCTTCCAGGAAGAGGAAGAGCAAGCTAAAGGAAGGACAAGATCTGAGCTATCAGAACCTATCTGGGAGACTCTAGCTCCTGGGTCAAATCTATGAAATAGCTTGTAGCCTTAAAGAAAAGCATTCAAAGCCTGGCATAGTAATTCATGATGTAATCCCAGCAATCAGGAGACAGAGGCACAAGTTTAAATCTAGCCAGGTCTGCATAGTAAGTTTCATACCATTCAAAACTACATTATAAGGCCCTGGAGAGAGAGAGAGGAGAGAGAGAGAGAGAGAGAGAGAGAGAGAGAGAGAGAGAGAGAGAGAGAGAGAGAGAGAGACGAGAGAACCTTGAGGAGAGAGGAGCCTCCCTTCTGAGCCTGGAGGGAAGCCCAGGCCTGCTCCTGTGAGCTAGTGAGCTAGACACATCCTGCATGCTAGAAATATCCAGGCCTTCCACTGCCAAGGAGAAGACTGTGGGAGCCAGCCAGCTGCTCTGGAAGAGAAAAGGAGCAGCAGGCTGGATTCAGAGCTGGAGGAGTATTTATTGGGTAACAAATAAATCCACAGCCTAGACAGCTCAGAGCAGCCCAGGTCTGTTCAACTGGGGGACGTGGGGCTAGAGTTAGCCCCCCATTGTCCGAATGATTGAGTTTTGTCTTGACTTGGGCAAGCAGTTTTTTGTCCTCCTTATTGGCTGATAATAACTGTCTGTCTGTGCAATGTTCCATGGAATGTTCTGGTACTGGCCCACTGTTCTGATCAACTCAGTATACTTACATCACCCTTCATCTCAAACATTTACTTTTCTTTATGATGAGAACTTTCAAAACTTTCTCTTATGCCTGATTTGAATGTGCTATCTACAGTCATTCTGATAGCACAGCTTCCACTTGTGTGTTTCTCTGACTGTGAGTGTGTCTCCTTTATCCAGCCTCTCCTCAGCCTCCAGTAATCACTTTCTGCTCTCCATTCCAGGGAGCTCAGCTTTTCCAGATCCCACATATGAGTGAGATCATGCGGCATTTGTCTTTCTGTGTCTGGCTTATTTCACTTAACGTGTCTTCCAGGTCCATCCACATGATCGCAAATGACAGGGTTACAATGTTTACTCGGGTTTTGAAACTAGCAAGCTTAAGACTGTGAGAAGCCACTTTCTATCTCAGGGTTTTTGCTTTGTTTCTGGGGGGGGGGGTGTCTGTGTGTCTGTCTGTCTGTGTCTGTGTATCTGTGTGTATGTCTGTGTGTCTCTGTGTGTACACCTGAAGAGGACAGAAGACATCTGATTCCTTGAAGTTGAAATTACAGGCATTTATGAGCAGCCCAACATGGATGCAGGGAAATAAACTCTGGTTCTCGTTATAGAACAGAAAGTATTCTTGACCACTGAGCCATCTCTCCATCTCCCCATGCTCTTTTTTTTTTTTCTTTTCTTCTCTTTTCTTAAGACAAGATCTCCCTATCCCAGGCTGGCCTCAACCCTCTACGTACAGGAGATGTCATTGAACTTCTGATCGTCCTGCCTCTGCTTCCTAAGTGCTGGGATTACAGGACCACTGCCAGTTTTCTGCTGTGCTGGGAGCACTCTCAGTTGACTAACCTTAAACTGCTTGTCGACCTCTCACAAAATGAATACAGCCAAGTGTGGCGGTTGGGGAGGCCAGGATGAGGATTGGTGCAACAAAGGCCAGCCAGGACTTCAGAGTGAGTTCTGGGTCAGGCTAGGCTACAAAGTGAGACCCCTCACACAGAAAATAAGGAAGTAAGAAAAAAAATCTCATTCTGAGAGTTCCCTGAGGTGTGAGACTTGGGGTTGAGAGGACAAGGGACAGGTAAGTGTACACGGAAACAGGGAAAACTCATCTCCAAGTGAGAGATAAACAAATCACACTTTTATTCAATATCCTTCCGTGGTCCATTTATCCAGACCCGAATTCCCCAGCCAGCATTGAGACTCTTCCTTGGTTTGACTCAGTTTGGCTTCTCCACCACTCTCCCGTCATGGTGCTGTCTGCTCCTCTTGGCTGTCATGCCCAGCGGTCTCTGCATAACTCAACACCTTTCCCATGCCCAGTGCAGAAATGCAAACCCAGTGCTGAAGGAACATCCCACCTGCCTGGGCCTGCAGAGATCTTGCTCTGCTCTGAGAACAGCACCCAGGGCCTCAGTACACAAGACTCATTTGTCTCTTAGTTATATATTACCGTCTTAGGGTAACTTCAGACATCAAGCTGACTGTGCAACCAGACCAGTGCCACATGGACAAAAGTTTAAGTGTCTTTATGAATGTGTGTATATTCAAGGATATAGATCTTGGGCTGAAGAGGTGGTTTACTGGCACTTGCTGCTTTTCCAGGGACATTGGTTCAATTCCCAGCACCCACGGGAAGTTTACAACCATCTGTGCTCCAGCTCTAGGGGATCCATTGCCCTCTCTGTCTTCCAAGATCACTAGGCATGAATAAGGTACACAGACATGCAGGCAAGCAAAACACCTATATACATAAAATAAAAATCTTAAAAGAATATAGATCTTTCTGCCCAGCTATATCTATGTATGTTAGGTGTATTGTTATTGTTGTTTGTTTGGTTTTGGTTTTAACTTTGAGATAGTCTCACTATGTAGCTCTGGCTGGCCTAGAACTTGCTATGTAGACCAGGCTAACCTCCAACATTTGCCTGCCTCTTCCTTCTGAGTGCTGGGATTATGGGCATTTACCACTACATGTGGCTGTATCTATGTTGATCTATGTCCACATGTACATGTGAATGAGTTCAGATAATAATAAAAATCAGACCTAGTTCTACACATAGACCTGCATATGCATATGTAATAAGTGTACATGTTTATGAAACAGAAGGAGAGCAAGCACAAGAACAACTCCTCTCACTGCTTTGGAAAATTACTCCCCCCTCCCCCAATGCACACCTTTTCTTCTATTATTTTCTTCTTCTATACCAAGAAATGGAGTGTGAAGGATGGAGATATGGCACGGTGGTTAAAA
>CABHPQ010161995.1:0-48036 GCA_902168405.1 Peromyscus aztecus | reverse complement strand
CCACCACCACCTTACTGATTAGGAAATTTTTGGAAAGGACTAGATTGTGGGACAAGATAAAAGAGGAGTTAAGGATTAGGTGGGCTTGAGGTACCTGTGAGACATCCAAGAGGAGGTGTGGGAATGAAGAACTGGCAACTAATGTTGTTAATTATCAGTAGAAAATGAAATGCCCCATCTAGATTTCAGAACTCCAGACTGCTACTCCACTGCTCATGTCCTATCAATGCTCGATCTACCAGCTGATTGCACAGGACAGAGTGCTGTGGGATGGTCTTTCTGTATGCTGTGAATGTGTGTTGCTGCCATTGGTTAATAAAGGAGGTGCTTTGGCCTATGGTAAGACAGGTTATAGCCAGGCAGGAAATCCAAGAGTGATACAGGGAGAAGAAAGGTGGTGTCAACACAGATGCTTAGAGCTGCCAGGGGAACAAGACATAACGGAACACAGGTGAAGCCACGAGTCACACGGCAATACATAGATGAACAGAAATGGGTTAATGTAAGATGAAAGAGCTAGTTAATAATAAACGAGATAATAAGCCATAGACCAAAGAGTATGTAATTAATATAAGCCTCTGTGTGTTTATTCGGGACTGAGCAGCTGCGGGACACAGGAAAACTTTCAGCTACAGCAGAGGGTGGTGTACATCTTCCCTTGGGATTCTGGGTATTTTGTCCACATTAGTGTTGTAGGCAGTGCATTTGTTTTGAAGCATTTGTTTATTTTTTAAACGTGTTGCATTTCTTGATCTGCAAAATACATTTGTTACTTCTAGATGGGTATTGAAGACTATGTATCCTGGGGTAGCACTGGTACTTCAGGATACTGTAGCATATTCTGGGGTGACAGAATCATGTACCAGGAAGGATGCAGTTTCAGGGCTGCTAGAGGTGGTGACACTGTCTTTTTAGGATGTCTCATTTGAACAGCACATTAGGATACGTATCACAAAATAGAAAAACAATGTTTGGGGAGTAGTGAGATGAGATGGAGAAATGATGGTAATTCCAGTTTTGGATGTATTGGTCTGATGTGTTTGACATCAAGACCTGTTTTGCAGACCCAAAAATCACAGTAGGCCGATGACCAGGGGACTTATGTGCCACACCTCTAAACCTAATAAAACATGCTACCTGGAAGCTACAGTCAAATATAGCAGCAGAAAAACCTTTCAACAGTGCAGATAGGACTCCAGCTTGGAGATAATACCTTGCCAGGTGGGTATCCCCTTACAGGATGTAATACACATGCTAAATACATGGGGCATATCTCTAGGAGAAAATTCCAAGAGCTTTGGACACTGAAGGGTAGAAGCAAAGGTGGCCAGTCTTATCATTTCTAGTGGTCCTTTGGGGAAAACACGTGTTTCTGTTTTCTGCAACACTAGGCTTTTTGGGTTTGGAAGTCCTTGTTCTCATAAAAGCATTCCTTTACCAGGAACTCAAAGAAAATGCGTGTTATACCAGCAATGGCTGTGCTTAGCTCAGCCTCCTTGTGCCAAGGTTGCATGACGGCTGTCACCATCCTGGCAGGGTGATGGCCTCTGATCATGAGAAGGTAAAGCCATTAACTACTCATCTCTCCTCCTCCTGGGGAAGGTGACTGTCACAGTTGAGGAATTTCCCTAGGCTAAAGGCTGCCGCCTCCCTTAAGGATATGTCTCCTGGGGGCAACCTCCATCCAAGGAATGGGAATCTAGGGGTACCAAGCTTGAGCTTGTTGCTTCAATGGGACAGTTTGGAGGGTCATCCTGGCTACCTTCAGGGCTGATTCTTTGCTGTGGCTGCCTCATAGGTCAACCTCTCTCCTTTTCCCCACTCTGCAGCTTCTTCATAGGTACCAGCAACCAAGAACACCCTAATAACCTACTCAACCTAATGGATGTCTGAGTAGTTCCTGTGGAATCTGAGGGAAGGGCCATGTCTCAGGGGGATGTTAGATAAATAACTGAAAATATGGGCTGGCATTTAGAAGAAAGATCCATGCTGTAGTTTTGGAAGCTCTCCACCTAAAGATGATAGTGATAATGTGCTTGGGTGGGATTGTCCATGGGGAATAGAGAAGGTTGTATTAGAACAGAAACAGTAGCACAATGTGTTTTTATAGAAGTTACTGTTTGGGACATGGAAAGGGGCTTTGATTAAAAAGTAGGGCCCTAGTGACTTATTACCCAGAATTAGAAAAAATTATGTTGGAATGCTCAGTTTATGAAGATAATGAATAGGAAGCTGAGGAGTATTTGTGTTTTTATGACTCTAAGGATAAGATAAGTAATGGACACACTTAAGGAAGTCCCAGATAGATCAGAGATCTCATTATAGAGCAGAGGACGCCTGCTGGGCTGCTGTAGCAGGGTTAGATGCTGTCAACAAGATATAATGAGATGAGCAGTGTACAGAAATAAACACTAATTAGGGAGGGTAAGCTGCAAGGCATCGTCTTGGAGAAGGGTCTGGAGTGGAATATGGGAGGTTTACGAGGGGCAGGCGGGGTGAGGTCAGAGGAGTGAGAGCCTTCTCATAGGAAGCAAAGTGTGGAGGGTAGAGCTTTCCTTCTCAGAACTTAGTGTGTACTGTCCCTGTCTCTTGCTGATGGGACGCCAGGGAAGCTAGCATTTTTTAACTGTGTTGCCTTGTCTTTTTCCTCAGTGACCATCGTTTCACTGAATGAAAGGATGTCAAAATCCTCCCGATGCAATAGTTTTTTTTTTTTTCCAACTGATGTAAGACAGTGGCGGTTGGAATCTCCCCGTGACTCATTGCTGCTAACAAGGGCTGAACCTTCCCAGAGGAGTAGGGATAGCTACCTGAGCATCAACAGAGAGTGTGTGGGGTGAGAGGTGCCAATGGGCGAGATGTTCCCTGGGAATGACTAGCAGCTAGAACTTGGCAGTGGCTCCCCACAAGGAGAGCACCTTTTCACCTCATTTTCCATTGAAACAATCTTGTACCTTCACTTGCCAGTGAATTTTTCTGAAAATTCTTTCCACTTCTTTTTATTGATTCTCTCTTTAAAAAAATATTAATTTTACTTTTTTTTTTTTCTGAGACAAAGTCTCACTACATAGCCATGGTGGCCTGGAACTCACCATATATTCAGGCTGACCTTGAACTCACAGATCTCTGCTTGCCTCTGCCTCCTGAGTACTGGGAGTATAGGAGTTTAGCACCATACCTGGCAGCCCTCCCTTTTTGACCATGTCCAGTGTCTACTTTGCAGACTTTGAAATGTGAAGGTCCATCATGTGACCAAGCTCACTGGAAATGGACCCACACGGTATTTACTGCCTGGTTATCTCAGATCCATGCCCTCATCAAAGCAAAGTAGTGAGGAAATGCACTAAGCTGTTCTCATCAGTCTTACCCTGGCTCCTCTAAAATGTCATCAACTTAATAGTACTGCCATGACCGCTTCCGGGCTCCAGAGGAAAACACGGCACTTCAAGCAAATTGAAGAAGCATCTTGCATTAGACAGGGGCAGGGCAGGGTGTGAGATCTTCCCTCTCAAAGAGTCCGGAGTTGAACAGCCTGAAGTGGTAACTTTTTACAGCATGGTAGACTCAGGTTAGACTATGATCCAGCTGATACAGCATGGTCTTTCTAAGTAGTTTATTGTTTCCTTCCTTGGTTTACCTGGACAAATATTGGTAACGGCTTGCGCGGGGATCCATGGGAAAGCCCCCTCTCTGTTTTCTACCATTCTAGTTTGTGGTTTTTCTCTCTGCTTAACTTATTTCTTATTTCCTATGGCAATTGTTTTGGTCAGTCTTTGGCTATGTGACGTCCGTCTGTTTGAAAGTCTGAGAAGCTTTACTGGTGGGCTAACCGTGGTACAGTTCTGGGAGTCCGTGGGTCTGAGATTCCCAGGGGCAACACCAACAGTGTTGTTCACGTCTTCACAGGACCAAGTATGACTGGGGAGGGGCAGGGTGGGGCGGTGGCAGTTATATTGCCGTAAATTACAGCTGTGCACTAAACTTTAGCCCAATTTGTTTTAAATCTCAGCTAGAGTAGATGGCTCTGCCATCACTTTCAGGGTTTATCTGAAAGTGTTTAATGATCTCCCTTCTAGGAGAACAAATTGATGCTATGATTCAAGTTGCATCCATCTTTTAGGTTAATAAGATTTTCTACCTTTCATGATTGGATTGGATATTTTACAACTCAGTGGCCCTGAGTTTAATCTTCTTCACTGCAAAACAACAGCAGTTTAGCACTTGAAACTTTGAACCAGAAATCAAAGACAACCCAGTACATGGACGAGTCTTTTAATTTTTAGCTGTAACCTTGGAGTTTCAAATCTGAATAGCTTAAACATATCAGCTTGAACTGCCTTTTAGATTTTTAATAAAATACCTACTTCTCAGATATTTATGAGGACAAATGTTTTTTTTTCTTTTTCTCATATTTGGTGAAATTCATTTTTGGCTAAGAATGGGAGATTTTAGTGAGTAAGGTAAAATATGCTGGCTATGTGAACATAGGCTTTTAATTTTGAGAGGAACTTTGAGACCTCAGAGCAGATTTGCATTGTTTCAACCATCTCCTGACCTCCCTCCCTCCGTCCCTCTCTCCCTCCCTTCCTCCCTCTCCTTCCCTCTCTTTCTCCATCCCTCTCCTTCCATCTTCCTTCATTGTTCCCATTCCCATCCTTTTATTCTTCCCTCCTTTGCTCCTTCTCTCCCTGCCTTCCCTTTCTTCCTACCCCCTACTACCCAAAGAATACTCGCTGAGATCCCCAGCTGTGCTAAGTGTGGACTCCTCAGCCTCAGCACAGGCTACACAGACTATGGGATGCCAGTTGACATCAGATATCAAAAGGTGAATTTCTCAGGCATGCTATGAGTCTTAGGTTTTCTATTGCGGTGATGAAGCACTCTGGCCGAAAGCAACTTGAGAAGGGAAGGGTTTATTTCGCACGCATACATTTCCACATCCCAGTCTCTCATCAAAGGAAGTCAGCACAGGCGTTCAGGGCAGGAGCCTGGAGCAGGAGCTGGAGCAGAGTGTGTGGGGAGTGTTGCTTGCTGGCTTACCTCTCATACTTGCTCAGCCTGCTTTCTTTCTTTCTTTTTCTTCTTTTAAATACTTATTGGCTTACATTTTTTTCATATGATTTTTTTTGTCATATTCTTCCCACCCAACTCTTCCCAGATCCTCTCCATTTCTCTACCCACTCAACTTCATATTTTTTCTAGGAAACAAAACAAAACAAGCAAATTAAAACAAACACCCCAAAGAAAAAATAAAAAACAAACACCAAAACAAAACTGCCAAACCAAAGCAAAAGATATAAAAAAAAAATAGAGTTCATTTTGTGTTGACCAACTACTCTTGATCATGGGGCCTGCCCTGGAGCATGGTTGATATACTCAGTGTCTCTCTATTGGAGAAAACATATTTTCCCACTTCCAGAAGGTATCAGTTGTAAATAGCTTCATGGTTAGCGGTGGGGCTGTGTGCCTGCTTCCCCTTCTCCATGCTGTGACCTTCCCTGGCTTGAACTTGAGCGGGCCTTGTGCATGCTGTCACCTTCTCTGAGTTCCTAGTGCATCAGCTCTGTGGTGTCTGGAAGATGCCGTTCTTGGACTCATCTATTACCTCTGGCTCTTACAATTATTTTGTACCTTCTTCCACAGATTCCTGAACTTGAGGGGAGGGGTTTGATAAAGGCATTGGACAGTCTGCTTTCTGATACAACTTAGGACACCAGTGGGCTAGGTCCACCCACATCAATCACGAGTCACGAAAACATCCTACAGATACACCTGTCGGCTAATCTATGGGAGGGGGGCATCTTCTCAGCTGAGAGTCCCTCTTTCTAAATGACACTACCTTGTGTCAGCTGACCTAAAACTGACACAGTATACATCAAACAAAAGTAAAAAGCGGGGATGTAGGGTGCTTCATTCCTGTAACCATTTGAAGCACATGGCCTGGAGGGCCTATGAACTTGTGGCTTTCCTGGCAGAAGCTGGGACAGGGGACTGAGAATCATGCAAGAGGTTTCAAAAGAGAGAGAGAGAGAGTTAGAGATGTCCAATTTACTGCAAACATCTTATTTGCTAGAACCTAGTCCTAATGTCCTAATCATCTTCAAGGGATTGTTGGCAAGTGTGGTCTTCCTACATGGTCAGGGAAAAGGACTGGACAGGAGATGTGGGTGATACATGAAATTGTCTCTGCTCTATAGTAATCCATCTGCTTTATAGTAATCATCTCACAAGCACCTCAAAAGACCAATCTAGTCACTCTACCCATCCCAAAGTCCAAGCTCTCCAGATTTACAACAGTTTCTAAAAGTTCAAGTAGAATCTTCTTGTACCTATGAACTAAAGGAACAAGATGTTGATTACTGTTTGCCATATATAATTGCAGAGGCATTTTATGCTCCTGTTTGGAAAAGGGAATATTGGCAGAATGATGCTGGTCCATATCAATTCCCAAACCACACTGAGGATTGTGAAGGCAAGGGTGCTAATATAGATTGGGTAGGGGTTGGGGATTTAGCTCAGTGGTAGAGCACTTGCCTAGCAAGTGCAAGGCCCTGGGTTCGGTCCTCAACCCTGAAATAAAAAAATAAAAAAAGAGATGGGGTAATCAAGTTGGCCCTGCTGTTCTGGGCTGTGCTTCTCTGGTGGAGGGAGCTTTTTGAGATGATGAGGAATGTTGCTGGAGCTGTAGTTTGGGAAATTCATGCCTTCTGCAGTATGCAGCCTGCATTTGGGTCAAAGAAACAAGTTAAGGAGTTTATTGCAGAGGGTTAAAAGGTAGATAATCCGTGTCCTAGTGTGGGAGGCAGTGAGAGGGAGGGAAGAAATGGATATGAAAGCATGCTGGAGGCTAAATTCAGATGAGATCAAGCTCATCCATGGTGTTATGGCCATAGAATCAGAGGCCAAATTCCAAAAGCTTGTCATCTGGGTATAGACAGGTGGACACTGAGAAGAAAGACTTAAAGACTGCCCCAGCCTTACTCGTAGGATTAAGGAGAATGGTGTGAGGTCAACAGTAGTCACTGACTTTGAGGGGAGACGGCTTTGGTTTGGGTCATTGTTTTGTGTTTTATTCACACACAGGAGTGAGTTGAGCCTATACCCCAACTTTATTATTGAACAGGAGTTTAAGTGTTTGTAGGAATTGTTTTTTCTATTTGGGAAACTTTAAATAAACGCATGCTATGCATGGAAGCATTCATTGAACAGTACAAGTTACTAACAGTATGGTTGGTGGCATTAATGATACATTGTTATTGAAAAGGCTTGACTCAGTTATAAGACAAACGTCCCAAAGGGCTTAAGTGTGTTGTCTTAGGCTTCCTTGACAGAGGTCTTAAAGCCCATTAGTGGTAGGGAGCTCTTTGTCATATGTTGGACACAAAGCTATTACTGAGAAATTCTGCTTGTCGATAACTTCAACTTAAGATTTTTTTAAAAGATCATTTTTGGCCATTTTATATACATATAGAGTGTACTCGATTTACTCTTACACACCACTCTTTCTTATCCCTACCCTTATTCCTTCTCTCCTCCCTATAGGCCCCTTTACTATATCCATGTCTTTATGCTTTACTTTGTGATTTTTTTTTTTTGGTTTTTCGAGACAGGGTTTCTCTGTGTAGTTTTGTGTACTTTGTGATTTTTAACCAGGATTGTTTGTGTGACCATGGTTTTAGAACTATCCTTTGGAGCTGGGTAGGCTCGCTATTGGGTATACAACCGAAAACAATGTCCTTCCCAAAGAATCCATCAGTAACCAATAGTTTAGCATGGATAACTGGATAAGAACCTATTGCTGAAGACACCACATACTTTGGTTGTAAGGTATAGAGAAATCAACCTGGAACCGAGATGGGAACTTCTCCCCACTGGCCATTTTTCATAGTATTACAGGTGCCATGCAGTCTTCTGGAGGAGACAAGGCATCAGTGGTCTTATTAAATTGTGAACCCTACAAAAGACAAAGTCAACGTGCCAGGCAAGGTGTGATTTTGTCCATTATGATCTGGTGCAATAATAGCGCTACTGTTATGGGGTTAACCAATCACTCTCAGATGGAATTTGAGCCTGTTCCATAGGAGCAGATTAAATGCCTGGCATTTTAAATCTAGGAGGAAAAAAATCATGGCCGATGAGGTTTTAGGCCCCAGGGACAAAATTACTGTTGTTGTTTAGCTAAACTGACATGGTGCCAAACTGCCTTCTAAATATTTGTGTCTATACCCATAGACAAACACTACTCTCATCTTTAACCAGAGAACTTTCTCTTTGCAGTGAATAGCAGTGAATGCAGAGACTCATGGCTGCTCAAGGTACTGAAATTAAGTGATGGTTGAGTGCTCAGCCTGAAAAAGGACATTTACACTATCCCCTCCTAGGCTTAGAGAACATCAGGGAAGAGGGAGTTGAAAGAATTTAAGAGCCAGATAACAAGAAAAAGGGCTGTGAAATGATGTCTTTAAGGCATGATGCAGCCATTGGAAATATGACCTCAGCAACTGAGGTTGACCGCACTGGGTCTGCACAAGATTGGGCTTGTCAACAACCAATCATGGATTGGGAAGGGACTTATAGAACCCTCCCCTTCCCCAGGGAACTCTTGACTACTGGTGGATTCTACGTTTTTATTAGCATATATTAAATATAGGTGATAATGGGTTTTATTATCACAGTTTTATACTTGTATATAATGTATTTTGATCATATCCCCATTACCTTTTTTTGTCTCCCTTCTACACCTGGTAATCTCCTTATTTCTCAGCTAGTCTACCCCTTCTATTTTCATGTCTTAATTTAATTAGGGTTGTTTAATTAGATAGTTTAATTAGGGTTGGTTACAAGAACATGGTTATTTACAGGACCATGGACACCTTATTAGCGGATGTACCATTGACCTGAATTCCTCTCTCTTCTCTAGTAATTGCTTATTGCCTATAAATACTTTGGGGAGGGTATGACATCTTGAGCTTCCTCTACCCCGCCACCACAACAGACAGTTGGTAGAGCTCAATCTTGTGTAGATAATTACAGATGCTGGGAGTCCAAGGGTGCATCCAACAGTCATGTGCTCAGAAGACATTGTTCTACAATACCTGCCTACCACTTCCTCAGGAACATGCATTCTTTCTATCCCTTCTTTCATGATGTTCACTGAGCCTTGGAGGGTGTGTTAAGAAATCTTATCCGGAGGGGAGCATTCAGCAGTCTCTTATTCTCAGCACTTTGATCAGTTATGAGCCTTCAGTAACAATGTCCACTGCAGAAGGACAGTCCCCTGACCAAAGCTGAGAGCAGCAATCATCGAGGAACATAAACATAAATGTTTGGAAGATGGTTTGACAGGCACATCATGTCTATTTAGCAAAACCACAGCAGTAGCTTCCCCATCAGGTCGTATGACCTTCCCGGCTTTTGAACAGTAGTTAACCCCAGCTTTATATTTAATCAAAAGTTGTTTCCATGAAACTTCTATTCATAGTACCAGAATTCAAGCCTAGGACTATATGAGGCAATTCAGTATTTTACAGTCTAGAAAGCAATAGCTGGTCCCTCTTGCCTCTTTTCTGTGAGCTAAACAATTCTTGTCCTACCAGCCATTTTTGTTTTGTTTTGTTTTTGAGACAGGGTTTCTTTGTGTAGTTTTGGTGCCTGTCCTGGAACTCACTTTGTAGACCAGGCTGGTCTCAAACTCACAGAGATCCATCTGCCTCTGCCTCCTGAGTGCTGGGATTAAAGGCATGTGCCAACATCGCCCGGCTTCTACCAGTCATTTAAAAAATTATTAATTTTAATTTGTACTTTTTGTGCTGACTGAGAAAGAGAATCTTTTAATGCTTTTTAAAAATTTGTTTTAGAATTAGCATATAAAGTAATAGGTTTCCTCAAGGAATTTTCATGTAGTGTTTGTTTCTATTGATCCTCCTTCCTATTCCTGTCCCCCATCTCCCTACTGAGCCCCCCTACTGTCTCTTTCCACAGTAGCTCCTTCACCACTTCCATGTCGCAGGCATGCTCTGACTCTTTGCCTGTTTCCTTAAAACTTCTTTTTCTTCTCTCATTACACCCCCTTTTCAGTTTCATGACTTACGTTCATACACACACACATATATAAACACACAGACACAAAAATTAACAGCTAGGCTTTATGCATGAGGAAAAACATGTAGTATTTATCTTTTTGAGTCTAGGTTACTTTACTTAATAGAATTTCCAGATCCACTCGTTGCCCTGCAAATTTCAATATTTTATTTTTCTTAACAGCTGAGTAAAATGCCATTGTGTGTTTCTACATTTTCATTTTCCATTTATCTGTTGATAGACATCTAGACTTATTCCATTTCCTTGCTTTTGTGAACAGAGAAGCAGTAAGCATGGACTGGAGGTTTTTCAAAAAACAAAAACCAAAAAAGCTGAAAATGGCACGTCCACATCGCACAGGACCAAGCTATACCACTCCTGGGCATGTATGCAAAGGACTCTATTTTCTCCCTCAGAGGGACTTGCATACCCATTGCTTCATGCAACTTAACTTGTAGGAAGCTTCCTAGGCTCCTTCTAGAGGATTTGAAGGACCCGAAAGTGTTCACTCTGACTCCCTTGGAGGAGGTGGCATGGCAGGTCCTGGCGGAGACAGGAACTGCATGTGCTTTCACACGGTCCAGAGGTCTGTCTGCTTAGGAATATCTAGTGAGCAGACTCTTGCAGATGCCTTTAATTACAAGTGTTCCTGAGAAGGGGGCACTGGTTCAAGTAAGGGTTTGTAACTACATGTCAGAACGTGTTCTCTTGTCCATCCCTAGGATTGGTGAGCATCCATAGCAGCCACTGCTATAACCCAGCAGTCATCTCCCCAATCCTCCTTCCCCATTCCTTCTTCCAGAAGCTGCATTTGTTCATGCAGCCATCCCACCTTTTTTTTTTTTATTTTTTTTTAATGTCCAAGTGTTCAAGGAACCAATCTCTTCTTTGAGCCTCAGCTGTGTTGTTGGTTTTTTTGTTTTTTACTCTTTACTCTTTGGGGAGCCCACCACCCAGCTCCCAAATAAATATGCGGGGTCTTATTCTTACTTCTGAATTCCCGGTCTTAGCTTGGTTTGTTTCTAGCCAGCCTTTCTTAACTTACCCCATCTATCTTTTGTCTCTGGGCTTTTACCTTTCTCTATTCTACACACCTTTCTTTGCTTCTGACTCCATGGCTTGCTGAGTAGCTGGGTGGCTGGCCCCTGATGTCCTCCTCTCCTTCTCCTTTTGCTCCCTGATCTCTCCTCCTATTTTTTCTCTCTGCCTACCAGTCCTGCCTGTCCTTTCTCCTGCCTTGCTATTGGCCGTTCAGCTCTTTATTAGACCAATCAGGTGTTTTAGACAGGCAAAGTTACACAGCTTCACAGAGTTAAACAAATACAACATAAAAGAATGCAACACATCTTTGCGTCATTAAACCAACGTTCCACAGCATAAACAAATGTAACACATCTTCAACTAATAGTCCACACACATCTGGGCTCCTGATTAGTCTTTGGAAATAATGTGAGTCCCATTCCTCTTTTCAGTGGCTACTTTAGAAGTGGGGTTGTTGTCCACATCTGGTTAGTAGGATGAAAGGGAAGAATGCTCTGGGGAGAGGCATCTGAGACATCCTTATTGCTCAATAAGAGGTGCCAGGAAAGGTAATAATTCTCTTCTTGTGTACTTTGCTACCTCTGGATTGAGCCTAGGCTGCCTGTAGCCATCTGGCTACTGACTGGAAGATGAAGCCCATGCATGAAGAACAAAGTCAGGTGCACCACAGGAATAGGAGTGTTGGGTTTTTGAATGGCTCATTTTGTAAGTCGTGGATGAGAGTTTTAGTCAGAGTTTTCAATGACGAGCAGTAGAGTACTACTAATAGTGGTGACTCTTTAAAAATGAGACACTTGAAAGAGAACACTGTCAGAATGATGCCATGTCTAGTATGTCCTCCACAATGCTTCTGGCCATGAGATGTGCATGAGAATTCCTGGAAAGAAGCTGTGTCTGCAGAGGCTGATTGACTCATCAGAGCTTCAGATGATGAGGAGAGGTTGAAACATTGCAGGCCCACAGTCCAGTTAATCATAACTTATCTTGAGCTATCTTTAGCCTTCAAAATAGTCATCCCTTGCCTACCTCTGTGTCAGGCCTAATGTCCTGTGACTAACCTCTTGGAATGCATCAACTTAACAAAACCTTAGGTTTTTTTTTTTTTTTTTTTTTTTTTTAACAAAACCAGAGGGTTAAACATCACCAGATATTATCTGAGATGATAGCTGAAATTCCTCTTGCTTCTTCAAACTGCCTACTTGGTGTTTCTACCAATGTGTTAAAGTGCTTCCATTGATGTCTTTCTTTGTCCCGTCACTATAAAAACACCAGCAAACTACTTCTGTGTTGAGAATGTCAATGATGAAAATCTGTGTTCCTTGGCTAAGGTCACTCATATTTGCCTCCAGAATAAACTACCTCTTAGCTCCAGTGAGATGAGAGCTGTGTTTTTGCTCCACCAGAGACCACCCTCTAATGACTGCTTCAGTTCGATTGTGGTAACTGCATCACTCTTTTGGCACTTGCTGGTTTTGTGGGTGGTAAGGGCCTTCAAGTGTCTCCTCTAACAAGTTCCACTCTACACACGATGAAGTTCCTCACAGATCCTCTTTGCTTTTTGTTCCCGACTCTGGGAAGTGGGTAGAAACAGGGGCATTGCTAAGCGATCAGGAACTCTGGAGGAGGCCATCTAACTCATGGCCTAAGGTACACAGTGAAAACGGGCCCATTCATTACTTATGGCAAATCCTCCAGCTGTACACATGTGTGAGGAGGTGCCCATGGCTGCTACCAGTGGCTTTGGACCCACTAGCAGCTTGTTCGAGGACCACCAGCCTTGTTCTCTACCCTTCTTCCTAACCTGATCAGCTATGAAACACCTGCCTTTGATAGACCTCAGCTGGCCTACCCTTCCAGGGACATACCTCTGTTTATAAACCTGAAGCCAGAAGAACAGGAGTATTTTCTTTCCTAAAAAACTGTCCATCTGAGCTCACTTTGGATGAGTGATTTTGTCAGCCTGGTGACTGTCCTCTGATGGGAATGGGTTCATCAGGGCTTAGTATGCAACTGTGTTCTCACAGGGAGGTATCCCTGTGTTCAGATGGAAGCTGCCCTTAAATGCATTTGCTTGTGTATGAAGTCAGTGAAAGGGAGTTGGGGAGAGCAAACCTTGTCTTAAAATAATAAGCTGTCAGCTACCAGAGACGGGCATTTCAAAGCCTCCTACCGCCTCCCCTCTCTCAGCCCAGCAATTGGGAGTTGATGATTTTGTATAAAATTCAAATGGCTGTTTATTTGGGCGCTTGCTATTACATAATCCCAGATGGCAGTAAGTGTCCTGAATTAACCATCCTGTAAAATTATTCAGCTAAAGCAGTGGCGAATCCAGGGTCCCAGGGCAAACAGCCAATCGTTGTGAACCCTGCCTGTCATCTCCTGTGCTTCAGAGCTTCCATCCCCTGTGTGAGAGACAAAGGGCCCCAGATGGGAGAGTGCCTGCTGGCATCTTGGACACACTGCTGTGACTGGCTTGTCCTTGCTGTGACATCATTGGGCATATGGTAGTAGTGGCTTGATGAGCAGAGGGAACAAGTTGCTAATGGGCCACAGATCAATGTCCAGTGGCTTTCAAGAGGTGCTTTTGACTTCTGTGATCATGAGCATCATGGCTGCTGTGACTAAGCCAAGCAGTTGAGGAGGACACATGTCTGCCTAGGACCTGTAATAGATACTATAAGGATAAAGTGATTTTTTTGTTTTGTTTTTTTGTTTTTTGTTTTTTTTTGTACAGAGGAGAGATGTTTCATTATTTTTTATTGCAAAGGGTGGCGTGTATAGAGATTGTTACTTTTTTCCTTTTGACACTGTGGAAACTGCTTTTCAGTGTGGCTTATCTGGATGATCCCCTGGGTGTTCGCAGTTGCCTCTCCTGAAAGGGGGAAATCCCTGCTTGTGTTGTCCCATATGATTTTGTATTCCTGCTAGGTTCCCACAGCATCAAGTTCATTACTTGCTCATGAGAAACAACAAATTGGACTTATGTGAAGGGATCCAAATGCGTCCATGGTTGTGGAAGACTGAATAGTTGCTTAGGGTATCTTCAAAGCTGGGGAAAAGTAAGGAAGTAGAAAAGTCCAGAAAGCTACTTCTAACATAAGCCCATGCTGTGTTGCTTCATTTTGAAAGAATTGTGTTACTTTGGTAATTTTTGTAAAAGGGGATTATGTAGTTTACTGCTGGTGTGCAGGCTTTTTGAAACTTTAGTCCAGCCAAGACCTTCCCCTGGAAGAAGTGTGAGAGCAAGCTAAGGGGATGCTGATGGTCACATCCCACTGTTCTGGACTCATCATGTAAGAGACCCATGTCTCAGCCAAACTGTTAATGCAAAGTGCCCCACTCAGTGGTACCATGCCCCATGGATCCACACCAACTCCTTGGTGACAGAAAGGTTGTAGGTTGGAGAGTTACAAAAGACATTGGAAGGGGACTAGTGATCACTGCCTCACTATGTTGGGGATCACCATGATAACTTGTTAAAACACAGATTGTCCACCCCTGTCCCTTACCCCCATTTATTGGTCAGCCCATCGATCTGGGTTTAGGTTTTAGAGTCAGACATCATCTCTGTAAGATTCAGACAAATAGGAGTGATCCTTTTAGGATTTACCTTCTTGTCCAAAAAAATAATGACACCTAGCAGCACAGATGACGGGGAGATGGAGCCTTCTATATCAAGTCTTTGTCAGGTGAATGTACTTAATGGAGTTGTTTTGTAGGATGACAACAGTTTGTATAAAAAACTTGTTACATGTAAAAATAGCATGTTTCATGAAATTTGGACTTTAGAAGTACCAGACCCTCCTTTCTTGATAAAGTCTTATGTAGCCCATCCAGGTTGGTCTCAAACTCACTCTGTAGCAGAGGATGAACTTGAGCTTCTTACCCTCCTGCCTCCACTTAAGTTCTTGGGATTACAGGTGTAAGCCACCATTCATAATTTATAGAGTGCTGGCATGGACCCTAGGATCTCTTGCATGCTGCCAACCACTCTACCAACTAAGCTCCACCCCCAGCTCCCATCATGCATTTCAAGATTTGGGTACTTTAATTCTTACCGCACAGAAGGAGAGTTCACGGAATAGCTATATGGCATGTTATTTAATGAACAATCATTAAACTTATTTTAGCATTCCTGTTACTGTAATTGCCGATGTTGTCTAGGTTTCTGATTTTATGCTTTGCATTATCATATATCTATCTTTGGTCACTTGTCAGTGGTCTACTAACTCCTGATTAGTCTCTGGTTGTATAACATGAAGGAAATTTTAGTTGAAGTGAAAATAAAATTGGGCTATTAATTGACTTTTAGCTGCATTTACATGCAAGGGAAATTTTTGTGGTAGAAATTTGACCAAGAATATTTGCCCAGAAGGGGTTGGAGAGATGACTCAGTGGTTAAGAGTGCTTGCTCTTCTTGAAGAAGAGAAGAATTTGGTTCTGAGGATCCACTTCAGGTGGCTCATAACTGTGTGTGACTCCAGCTCCAGGGGATCCAATTCCCTGTTCTGGCCTTCACAAGCACTGCACCCATGTGCACAAACCCATAGTCACTCACCCCATACTTGAAAATCTTTTTAAAAGTATTACTTTTATATGCTGACAATATTGTGGGATTTGCACTGTAGGATTATACTTCTTGGACGTAGTAGATAGAATTAGATGAACTATCACAGTCTTCCTCTTCCACCCATTGCTAGTGTTGGCTAACTTGGTCTTTCAGATGAGAGATGCAGTGGATAGAGCCAGGTTCTCTGTGTGGAGAGGGCAGAGGATACGCATGTGTGCGTGATGCCAGCTGGTGATGTCTCTGTGGAGGGATCCAAGTATGCAGTCAGTCAAAGTGCTACACAGGCAACCCCACCTTCCATCCCTCTGGCTCTCATGGGCTGTTCTTCTGCCTGTAAATTGTCAAAGTCTCTGATGCTGCCCTCCTGAGCACCCACAGTTATGGTCTTCCAGAGGCAGCAGCAAATGCCTTCAGCAGGAGATTTTTCTCCCAAGACTTCTGAGCCTAGGACTGTAATCAGTGCCCTTGTTGAGGATAGCAATGTGGCAGGGACTTCATTAACAAACTGGCCATGCATGCAGCGCCATCACTCAATATCACATAGTGGTCCTGCTTGACACTTGGTCGACAGCCATCATCTGTGGCCCGAGCACAGCTTGGGCCTCATTTCAAAGGTGACTAATTGGCAGTCCCTGCACGTCCTCTTAGGTCTAGCTAGTGTATTTGTTTCTCTGACAGATAACCCAAGCCAGGGAAACCTCGGAATAAATATGTATTAATTCTTGAGTACAAAGACATTGTGTGCTCATTATACACATTCAAATGCCCCAGACAGCTGTGATGAAGGAGTTCCTCACACTATCCCATGCACCCCACAGCAGAGGTCTTGGTAGTTCCCAGTGAGAGAGCTGCAGCACTGGTTTCTCTGTCCACACTCATGCTGCTTCTCAAACTCAATATGAGAAATCTTAGTGTGACACAGGAGAGATGGATTTATGTGGGGAGGGGATGAATATTTCATGTATGTTTTCAGGGCTGGGGGTTGCACCCAGATTTCCTGCTTGCTAAGGATGTACTAAGCCACTGAGTTATACCCCCAAGCCCTGTATTTTATTTTAATAATCTGCACTTGTTTTTTTAGTATATCAAGGAAAAATTCACATTGAACTCAAGACTCCATGATTATAATTATTTTTCTGTTGAGGTTCATTCATGTAAACACTGATTTCAATAAAATAGTTATTAATGTCACAGATGGTGCCCCAATACCCGAAGGAGTTAACATTTTTATAAGTATTCTTATTTCAGTTAACTTATTTTGTATAATTCTATAATTTTCTCTTTCACATAGACTGTATTGAGCGTGTTTCTATCGCAGAACACATCCATTTCATTATTTTTAAACATACATACACGTGTGTGTGTGTGTGTGTGTGTGTGTGTGTGTGTGTGTGTGTGTGTTTTGTATAAATGTCAGAAGACAGCTTGTGAGAGTCAGTTGTCTCCTTCCATGTGAGTCACGGGGTTTGAACTCAAGTATGAGCCTTGCATGGCAAGCACTGTTACCCTCTGGGCCAACTTGACAGCCCTCAAGTCATTCTTCTCTTTTTCTTTTTCCCCTTTTATTGAAAATAGTTTTTTCCCCTCACATATTATATCCTGATTATAGTATCCCCTCTTTCTACTCTTCCCAGTTCCTCCCTATGTCCCTTCCCATCCAAATCCAACCCCTTCCTGTCTCTCATTAGAAATAAATAGGCTTTTAAGGGATAATAATACGACAAAATAAAATAAAATTATAAGATAAACTAATAATTAGAATGGGACAAAACAAACGGAAGGAAGGAGCCCAAGAAGAGACACAAGAAGCAGATATAGACACAGAGACCACCTCATTCATGCACTCGGGAATCCCATAAAAACAGTAACCTGGAAGCCATAATACACGTATACAAAGGACACTCTTTCTGCCTCCCTTTCCCTGAGCCCCAAAGGGAGGGATTTGATGGAGACATCCCATTTAGAGCTGAGTGTTTCAAGGTCTCTCACTCTCTGCATATTGTTTGGCTGTGGGTCTCTGTATTTGTTCCCGTTGGCGGGAGGAGGAAGCTTCTCTGACAGTGGCTGATCCCTGATCTATGAGTATAGCAGAATGTCATTAGGAGTCATTTTATTGCTACTTTAAAAAAAAAGACCAGTAGTATTTTGATTCACCCTAGGTCCTTGGGCTATCTAGTCTTAGGTTTTTGGTCACCCAAGGAGTGTCAGGTATGGGTTCCATCTCATGGAGTAGGCCTTAAGTCAAACCAGACATTGGTTAATTACTCTCGCAAGCTTTGAGCCACTATTGCCCTAGCATATCCTGTGGGTAGGACATCATTGTAGATCCAAGGGCTTGTGGCTGGTTTGGTGTTTACAGTTCTCCTTTGGTAGCATGCAGAGTACCTTGCTGTACCAGAGACACTAGCACATAGGGGTGAAGGCTCTGTGTAGCCATAAGCTCGACTTCTCTATGCTCAATGAACTGTGTAGCTGTTGTCTTCACAAATGAGGCCTTGCTATGGAGAACAGTCTATAGATTGGCAATAGCCTGGGTTGTCTGGGGATTCCCATGGGGCCCCTTTGGCCAACGACTCAATTAAATAAAACCCAATTCAAAGACTGGAAGCTTTATTTGGTGACAAACGATGTCCAGCTGGGGCTCTGTCTTTCCTGTTATTTGGAGATTTCATTTAGTTCACCTCATATTTGTATATATTTTAGGAAGCTTCTACTGTGTTAGGTTTCCATACCATTTCTCAGATGACCCTGAACATTAGCTGTATCTTCCCATATCCCCCCCTCCCCCTGTTGTCCCCCTGTTCCTTCACTGTCTGCATCTGATCCTCCAGCTCCAGTCCCTCCCTGCATCCATCCATAACTCTCTATTTTAATTCCCTTTCCTCGGGTATCTATCTGCTCCTCACCTAGTCCCTTACTCTATACCTAACCTCTGTGGTTCTGTGGACTGTATGTTGGTTATCATTGACTTAACAGCTAATATCTACATATAAATAAATAAATACATACCATATTTGTCTTTCTGTATCTGGTTTACCTTGCTCAGGATTCTTCCTAGTTCCATCCATATCTATTTACCTGTGAGTTTTATGATTTCATTTTTAATGGCTGAATAGTACTCCATTGTATCAATGTACCACATTTTCTTTATCCATTCATCTGTTGAGAGACATCTAGGTTGTTTCCAATTTCTGGCTATATTGACTAGAATGGCAATAATATGGTTTGGCTGTTGTAGGATGAAGCATCCCTTGGGTATATGCCCAAGAATGATACAGCTGGATCTTGAGGTAGATTGATTTCTATCTTCCTGTGGAACCACCACACTAATTTTCATAGTGGTTGTACAAGTTTTCACTCCCACCAGCAATGAATGAGTGTACCCCTTACTCCACATTGTCCTCAGCATAAGCTGCCATTTGCTTTTATTGATCTTAGCTGTTATGATGGGTGTAAGATGAAATTTCAAAGTAGTTTTGATTTACATTTCCTTGATGGCTAAGAATGTTGAACATTTCTTTTGTTTCTCAGTCAATTGAGTTTCCTCTTTTGAGAATTTTTTTGTTTATATCTTTACCCCATTTTTAATTGGGTTATTTGTTTTCTTGATATCTAATTTATTTGAGTTCTTTATATATATTGGATTTTAGCCCTTTATCAGATGTGTAATTGAGAAAAAGCTTTTTCCCATTCTGGAGGCTGCTGCTTTGTACAAAGGATGGTATCTTTACAGTTTCATGAAGTTCCAATTATTAATTTTTGATCTTAGTGCTTGTGTTAATGGTGTTCTGTTTAGAAAGACTTTTTTAGATATTTTTTTTTTTTTTGGTTTTTCGAGACAGGGTTTCTCTGTGTAGTTTTGCGCCTTTCCTGGAGCTCACTTGGTAGCCCAGGCTGGCCTCGAACTCACAGAGATCCGCCTGGCTCTGCCTCCCGAGTGCTGGGATTAAAGGCGTGTGCCACCAACGCCCGGCCGTAGATATTTTATATTATTTGAGACTTTTGTGAAAGGTGTTGTTTCCCTGATTTCTTTTTTCATTCATTTGCCATTTGTATAGGAAGGCTACTTTTTTTTTGTGAGTTAATTTTGTATTCAGCTACTTTGCTGAAAGTGTTTATTAGCTGTGGGAGTTTCCCAGTAGAATTTTTTGGAACATATATGTATACTATTATATCATTTACACATAAATATACTTTAACTTCTTCCTTTCCAATTTGGATCCCCTTCATCTCCTTCAGTTGCTTTATTGTTCTAGCTAAGACTTCAAGTACAATATGGACTAGATAGAGTGCAAAGTCTTGTCTTATTCCTGATTTTAGTGGAATTGTTTTGAGTTTCTCTCCTTTTAAGTTGATGTTGGCTATCACCTTGTTATAAATTGCCTTTATTATATTTAGGTATGTCCCTTGTATTCTCAATCTCTCCATGACTTTTGTCATGAAGGGGTGTTAGATTTTGTCAAACACTTCTTTTGCATCTAATGAGATGATCATGTGTTTTTTGTATTTCAGTTCATTTATATGGTGGATTATATTTAATCTGTGTATGTGTGTTGAACCATCCATGCATCTGTACAAAGAAGCTGACTTGATCATGGTGGGTGCTCATTTTGATGTGTTCTTGGATTTAATTTGCAAATATTTTATTGAAAATTGTTGCATCTATGTTCATAAAGGAAACTGGTTGGTAATCCTTTCTTTATTGAGTCTTTGTGTGATTGGGGTTTCAGGGTACTTGTGGCATTGTAAACCAAATTGGCTAATCTTCCTTTTTCCACTTTGTGGAATAATTTAAGGAGTATCGGCATTAACTTTTCTTTGAAAGTCTGGTAAAATCTTTGTTAAAACCATCTGGTTTGGGGATTTTTTTTTTTTTTGGTTGAGAGACTTTTTAATTACTGTTTCTATTTCACTAGGGGTTATAGATTTGTTTAAATTGCTTATTTGATCTTGATTTAACTTTATAAGTGATATATATATCAATACAATTATCCATTTCCTTTAGATTTTCCAATCTGGTAGAGTACACGTTTTTAAAATACGTCTTTATGATTCTCTGGATTTTCTTGGTGTCTATTGTTATGTCCATCTTTTCATCTCTAATTTTGTTAATTTGGACAGCCTCTCTCCACTTTTTAGTTAATTTAGATAAGGACCTGTCAATCTAGTTCATTTTCTCAAAGAACCAACTCATTTCATTGATTCTTTTGTTTGTTTCTATTTTATTGATTTCAGCCCTGAGTTTGATTACTTTTTGCCATCTATTCCCTTTAGTTGTGATTTCTTCTTTGTGTTCTAGAGATTTCAGGTGTACTGTTAACTTACTAGTTTGAGACCTCTCTTTTTTTTTTTTTAGTATAGGTATGAATTTGCCTCTCAATCCCACCTTTATTGTGTTTCATAAGTTCAGGTATGTTCATTTATTTTCATACAACTCTAGAAAGTCTTTAATTTCTTTCCTAATTTCTATCTTGACCCATGCAATAGTGACTTGCTCAGTTTCTATGAGCTTTCTGTTGTTTCTGTTGTTGTTGATATCCAGCTTTAATCCATGGCAGTCAGATAGGTAGAGTGATCATTCAATTGTCTTCTATTTGGTGAGACTTGCTTTGTGTCCAAGTATGTGGTCAGTTTTGAAGAAAGTTCCATGAGGTATGTTTGGGTGAAATGTTCTGCAAGTATCTGTTAGGTCCATTTGGTTTATAATATCTGTTAGCTCCAGGATTTCTGTTTAGTTTTTGTCTGGATGATCTGCCTTTTGATGAGAGTGGCGTATTGAAGACTCCCACTATCAGTGTGTTAGAGTCGATGTGTTACTTAAGCTGTCAAAGTGTTTCTTTTATAAACTTGGGTTCCTTTGTGTTTGTTGCCTAGATGTTAAGAATTGCAATGTCCTCTTGGTGGATTTTTCCTTGAGTATGTAGTGTCCTTTCTGTCTCTTCTGATTAGTTTTGGTTTGAAGTCTATTTTGCCAGATATTAAAATGGCTACACCAGCTTGTTTCTTAGGTCTGTTTGCTTGGAATAGTTTTTTTTCCATCTGTTTACTCTGAAGTGATGTCGATCCTTGATATTAAAGTGTGTTTCGTGAACACCGAAGAAGGATGGATCCTGCTTTTGTATCTATTCTATTAGTCTGTGTCTTTTTTATTGGGAATTGAGACCATTGATATTGAGAGATATAAAAAGCAGTGTTTGTTGATCTTTGTTATTTTGTGTATGTTTGTGTGTTTCCCATTTTTATTTGATTGTCTTAGATTATTTATTTCCTGTGTTTTCTTAGGTGTGATTAACCTCTTTAGGTTGGACTTTTTCCTTCTAGCAGCGCTAGAGTCTGTAGGGCTGGTCTTGTGAATAGATATTGTTTAAATTTAGTTTATCACTGAATATCTTAATTTCCGTCTATTGTGATGGAAAGTTTTACTGGGTGTAGTAATCTGGGCTGGCATCTGTGATCTCTAAGATTCTGTAGACTGTCTCTCCAGATACTTTTGCTTTTAGAGTCTCCATTGAGAACTCAGGTGTTATTCTGACAGGTCTGCCTTTATATGTTACTTGGCCTTTTTTCCTTGCAGTTTTTAATATTCTTTCTTTGTTTTGTGTATTTAGTGTTTTGATTATTATGTGCTGAGGGGTCTTTCTTTTCTGGCCCAGGCTATATGGTGTTCTGTATGCTTCTTGTACCTTGATAGGCATCTGATACTACAGGTTAGGGAAATTTTCTTCTATGATTTTGTTGAAAATATTTTCTGTGACTTTGAGTTGGGTTTCTTCTCTCTATTCCTATTATTCTTAAATTTTTTTTCATAGTGTCTCAGATTTCCTGGGTGTTTTGTGCTGGGATTTTTTTTTTTAGATTTACATTTTATTTGACCAAGGTATCCATTTCTTCTATCATGTCTTCAATGCCTGCAATTCTCTCTTCCATCTCTTGTTGGTGAGGCTTGCCTCTGAGGTTCTTATTAGAGTTCCTAAACTTTTCATTTCCAGATTTCCCTCATTTTGGGTTTTCTTTATTGATCCTGTTTCTGCTTCCAGGTCCTGAACTGTTTCGTTATGTTTTCATGAACAGATTTATTCATTTCCTTGTCAGTGACCTCTGTCACATCCATAAAAGTGATTTTAATGTCTTTGTCTTGTGCTTCAGCTGTGTTGGATTTTTTTCCAGGCCTACATGGTAGGGTTGCTGGGGACAAATTGTCCTGGTCCCTATTGATTGTAGTGTTGTCTAGGCACCTGGATTTGGGATGATTGTAATTGTAGATACGGTCTTGTCTTTGTTGTGTGGGTGTAGCACAAATCCTAATTGGTCTTAATGATAAAAATCCAGAGTCAGATATCAGGGTGAAAGCTGAAAGATCAGAGAAGCAGAGCAGCCAGCCACTAGAAAGACTACTTACCTCTAGGAATTCTTGGACTGGAAGGGCTGAGCTCCTGTCTCCGCCTTGCCTTATCACTTCCTCTCTCCATCCAGCCATATCACTTCTGTTTTCTCCTCCCAAGTGCTGGGATTAAAGGTGTGAGCCACCACTGCCTGGCCTCTATGGTTAACTAGTGGCTGGCTCTGCCCTCTGATCTCCAGGCAAGCCTTATTTGTTAGAGCACAAACAAAATATCACCATATTCCCCTCTTTTGGTCTAAAATAAAAAAAAGTTATAACTAATATAAGAAAAACTATATACAATAAGTACAATAATGTTATACAATATATACAGGCAATAAATATATCAACAATGTCTAGTCCATAAACATTTGACAAATTCAGAGAAAATACTCCATGTGGGTGCTTTGTTCCTTGGTTTCTATTGCCCTCTCTGGTTCTTAGGAGGGTGTGATGGCTGTGTGTTGCTTAGTAGGGAATTCTTCTGGGATCCTGCTAGGTGTGGCCACTGGGGGTTCTGGATAAAATGTGTTTCTAGGTATTGGAAGTAAGATCTGCTTTGCAGTGGACTTCTTACGTAACTTGCCTAGGAAAGGCCGAGACAGATCTTTGAGTTGGCTGTGTATACCCAGCTCTGATGTTTATTCTTTCACTTACCTATGCTTTGTGTCTTTCTCTAAATGAGGGCTTTCTACTCTCCCCATAGCCAAATACATACAGTTTCTCTGCCACCTGTAGCCACTTCTGAGGTGGCTAATATTTGTTACTTTTTTTCTCCCCCAAATCTATGCTCAGCATTATATGTTCACCTACTGTTTCCATGAACGGGTCGCACATAGAACAGAATCAATGAAATAGTAATCTGTGCATTAAATCATGTTTTTATGTTGGAGTCTCATGGTCTTGCCAGATTTTTTCCCCCCCTCAGATGTGTGTTTTTGCTGAGAGGTCTTCATCCCGGTAGTTATCAACTCCACTCTACAGAGGTCCAGATTTTATCTGACTGTGTTAAGAGGTGTTAAGAAAAATAGTCACAGACTATGACTTTACCACCCTGAGCATGCCTGATCTTGTCTGAAAAGTCAGACACCTACCTGAATGCCTTGTGAAAATGCATGTATAATTTTTATTATAAATGGTAACATTAATGACGATGAAGCCCGCTGTTCACAGCGTACCCGTAGTGCACTTGGTTGGGGAGGGACATTACGGTTGGCCGTGTCCACACGTTGTCTAATTCCTGGACTAACACATTTGTTACCCCTCACAGTCCCTCTTTTCTCTGTGTACCCTCTCTGAGCAATCTCACCTGCCGCATGCCTTTACTTGTCTCTCGCATGCCAGTGATTTTTTAAACTGAAATGTCTGAGCTCCAGACGAATTAGCCCCGTGTTCATTGTTTCCTATAGCTGCCGGTGTCATTGGCGTCTTAAATTTAACCCTTCTAAAGTTCCATCATCATCATCATCATCATCATCATCATCATCATCCCAACATCCCCTCCAAGAGTCCCCTTCCTAGGAATGACACAGTGACATGAGTCAGAACCCTGGGGTTCATTCTTCCCTTCTTCTTTGTTACCACCCCCCCCCACCATGTTCAACTTGTTTCTAGTCTTAGTTCGAGTTCTTACCATTTGTGACCTGGATTATAGCAATAGCCTCCCAACCAACTTCTTTCCCCCGGCTTCCTTATCCGTCCAATTTCTTCTCTCCACACCCTTGACACTGAGCTTTGTAAATATAAAACCCTAGTTCTGCAGTTGGCCTCCTGTACACTGTCTCACAGATGGCTCCACCATTCACTTCAGACACATTGGGATGATGAGGGAGGCTTTGTGTCTATGTCTTTTCCTGCTCTTTCTTACCCCTTACTTTTTAGCAACATCAGACTTCCTGCATTTCCACACTCTGCTATGAGTTCTCCTTGGAGTTCTCCCTTCCTAATCTCCACGCCTAGACTGTTCTTCTATCCTCATATTGATGTTCTTCCTTTCGCCATCAGCCTGGGTTGTACATCTGCTGGCATCTTCCCTCTCAGGCTATGCGGGGTGCCTCTCTGCATCCTGAGAGCTTCCTGGAATCCCACCACCAAGGCACACACCCTGCTATGCTCTACATTTCACAGAGGCAAGCAAAGAGTGTATCTTCTTCATCACTGCAAGCCCAGTGCCCACGTGACTTCCTGTCACATGGCAGATGTTCAGTAATTACTAACTAAATATAAAATGAATGAATGAGTGGATTTAACAGCTGAGATTAAACTGGATCAACTCCTAAATCCATATTCTGTCTGCTCTCTGAATATCTTATTTAGAGTCTTTTATGACACATCCTCTTTGGGTATAATAGTAGCAGGGGTGGAGGAAGGCTGGAAATAATATTACACGTGATACTAATCAAGATATTCTTGACTTGGCAGTAGATGATGTTTGTGTTGGCTAGTTTTGTTTTGTCAACTTGACACAAGCAAGAGTCATTTGGGAAAAGAAAACCTTAATTGAAGGATTACCTCTATCACATTGCCTATAGTCAAGTCTGTAGGACGTTTTCTTGATTAACGGTTAATGTGAAGGGCAAAGTCCACAGTGAGCAGTGCCACCATTGGGTAGGTGGTCTTGGGTGGATAAGAAAACAAGCTGAACAAATCATGGTGAACAAGCCAATATGCAGCATTTCTTCATATCCTCTGTTTCAGTTCCTGCCTCCAGGTTCCTGCCCTGGCTTCTCTCAGTGATGAACTATAAACTGTAAGGTGAAATAAACCTTTTCCTTTTCCAAATTGCTTTTGGTCATGGTGTTTAGCACAGTAACAGAGAGCAAACTAGGGCAATATTAAATTGCAATTGGTAAAAAAAAAAAAAAGCACAAGATATAGTTCTACCCCCAGAGCCAGATGAACAGCTGGATTGAGCCCTTAAGCCAGCTGCAAATCTTGCACAGGAATCAGAACAGGCTTGGTGGTAGAAAGGGGAACATCGTCTGAGCACATTCAGTGCAATTATAGACACTCTTGGTGGTGTATAAACATTAAGATACAAGCCCATTTCATAAAGCGAGAGGAAGCAATATCTATTAGAAAATGAGCATCATGTGAGCAGCCTGGGAAGTGGACTAGCCTTTAGTGCTGCAGCTGCAGCTTGAACCAGTTATAAGCTGGAAATAGAAAGCAGAGGAGGAGCTGAGAACAGACTAGCACAATCATCTAAGTGTGTTGCCTCTGAAACACAGAGTGAGTTTTTAGAGGGAAGAGGCTGTTGAGGACCTGGGGATATAGATGATGCTTGACCCGGACTATGTCATGCTCTGGTGCCCCAGGCACTGGCTCTTTTCTGGCTCCATCAGGAATCTCATTGTTTTTCTCTTGTCTTCTCCTCCCAGCCAAGTATTCATTTATTAGCAGTTTCTAGGCACCAGTGTTTGTCTTCTATAGCCATATATATTGCTTTCACATTTTTTTTTGAGCAAACTGGTTTTAGATAGACCATATCTAAGGTACACAATAGGCTTTGTGTTTACACACTTTCAGTTTGTCTGTGGTGCCTAGCCCAGTGTGAACTGGAGCTGAAGCCAAAGGTTCAAACAACCAGAAGTTAAACTAGAAGTTATCATGAAACGAATACTCTGTCATAGTGTTTGGAATTCATATATGTAGGTAAAGCTTACAATTCCTTTCGATGGGTCCAAACATGGCTAGACAGTTGGCATACTTAGAGTCTGTATCTGAGTGATACACAGAGTGTGGGGGAGCTGTGGAGAGGAGGGATGTGAAGACAAGAACATGACTAAGTGTTGGATGAATTATACAGACAACAGGTCTTCCATGTTCAGGAACCAAACTGTTTTGAGAAGGATTTCCGAGGGGTCAGACAGACTGAAGGACTATTGAATAGAAAAGTCGGAAGGGTGGCTTATTGACAGTGCTCATACTCAGCATGCTTAAAGCCCTGGCTTCAATCTTTATGTCCAGAAAATTAGGAATACAAACAAGCAAATGTTTCGCACTGATTTGACTTGAACCAACAGCCAGTGACTAGGTTAAAATAGGCCAGGCATCTTTGAAAGGTTAAGGAAAAGGAGGGAGGAGGGAACACTATTTGATGGATGTTCTTGTTTTCTAAACACAAAGGATTAGAAATGTGCACACCTGTAAAATGAAAACTGACCAGAGCACTCCAAAGCGGTTTATCAGGCTGTTGCACTTTCTGGAGACCATGCTTTTTGTTTAACTCCTTGCACAGCTCAAGTGTCTTAGCAAGAGTGGTTCCATGTTTTGTGCTCCGTTAGTCATTTACTAATCTCATTGTTTTCCACCCTCCCACCCCCCACTTCTTAACTTTCTGGACACAACATAGCAGCAGAAAATTAGGAGGTTTTAACCAAGAAAATGGACCACATGTATCAGTCTAGACCTGTTCCATTTCAATTAGGACTGGTGTGAGGCAGGAGGGACCCAAGAAATGGTTCCTTCCTTGCCTGTTACTACTCTACGCTCTCCTTTGAGAGCTCCTGTAAACTCAGGAGGGAAAGGTGTTTCTTTGTGACCCTAGTAGGGAACAAACAAAACACAACTGTATCAGTTTTTATTTCCGTTGCTGTAACCAAGAACCTGACGCTGGAAGGCTGTGATGAGGCGACCCTGTCCTGTCAGATTCTGGGGAGAGCCCCTTCGGCTGAATTATAATAGGGTAGAGAAGCAGAAAAGGATGCAGAAAGGCTGAGCTAATGGCCTGGCCTTGCTTTAAACAAACAACACGTTCTTGAGAAATAACTGGGGTTCTGATTCCACTGCAAGGCCGTCAACCTCCCACTAGACCTCACCCCTTAAAGGCCCCCACCAGTTCTTTCGTTTTACCAGACTGGGGGGCCAAATTTCCAGCACGTGTAATGTTTGAGGTTAACCCACATCCAAACCATAGCAAAACCAAAACAGAGTTGCCAGTTGGTGTGGTGTTTCCTGGAGCTGCCCCGCCGCCTGCCTTCTTTTTAAATACCCTGTTTCACATCAGCAGTGTTAACTACCACTGCGTTTTTAAACCTGCCCTTTTGGGAAGGAGAGCCATGACTCATTGTTCCCCATGGAATGGTAGGCCGTGAGAAGCCTCCATTAGATGGATGATACATCTCCTTTCCAGAATACTACATTGCTTCTCCTTAAATCTAGAATCCTCCAAGGAGGAGTCGCCTATTCTTTCCTCACACAGCAGGTTAGCAATGGCTCCCTGCCCTCCATTATGCAATTGCCCTCTGGGTATTGCTTCTCCACCATCCCAAGTTCGCAGCACTTGAATTCCTGGTACAGGCTGATCCATTTGACTTGCTATCAAAATCTAATTCAGTGGCTCTCAAGCCCTAGAGACCATCATAGTCCTGGCCGTAGACGGGAAGGGGGTGAGGGAAAGTGGGTACGGGGGTTTCCTTAAATGTAGATACCTGGCCCCTCCAACTGAGTTTCTAATTCTAGGGGTCTGAGGTAGAGGAGACAATCTGCACTTTTGAACACTTTCTCTCTGCCATCCCTGCAGTTCCTGCTCCGAGTGTTAGACTGTGAGGATCACTGATGTGACATTCAGATCTCTGTCACAGAGACAAGTACAGAGGAGTTTGTGGTTAAGGCTTACATGACTCCTGGACCATGTTCTAAGACTGTTTTTAGGTTTGAAATGTCCCGAGTATTTGTTTTGTATGGACACTCAAGAATAGAGAAAAGGCTGATGGTATGGCTGCAAAGGACCTTACAAGGGAGATTCTTGGCAAGGTTTCCTGTTGCCCCAGAGAGAGCTACCAATGCAAAATTATGTTCCCTGGTTGTCACGGACCAGGCATTACAGTGTATATTTGTATATAAGAAGAAGTACCTAGGCAATATGTAGAAATCATACCCTTCCATGCAAACATTAAAAAAAAAAGTATAGATTCCCCGAGAATCAAGAAAAAGCACCGTCAAGAGTTGGTGGGTTTGACTTCTAGTAAGGGACATTAGCTTTAGGTCACTAGATCCAGCCTGTTGATGGAACCCCGTACTATGTATACACTTGAGCTTTGATCAACACAACTGCTTGATTTGATACATGATGGGACTGCCATATGTGTACTATATCATAGATATTGAAGGATTCACAGCAAATAGTACCTGATGTCACCAAGGGTGGTGTCACCAAGGGCAGATTTTAGCTAAGAGTAGGGTTGGAGAGAGAATTTGACATGAGACAAAAAAAAAAAAAAAAGGAAAAATACATAGCAAGAATCAGTTCATATAAAACTTTAGGGATCAAAATTGATGATTAATTTGATTGTAATCTCCCTGCTGACTTATTAAAACCTTGTCTGAGCACCATTTTAGGATATGCCTAAGAAACCACCATGGTGTGTGGTGGTTTCTTTTAAATGCTTTGCCTCGCTGGTGTTATTTACTGTATTCACATTATTTATGTAAGGGTTGGAGATTCCAAAGTTGAGGGTATTTCTGAGGTGGTATTTTCATCTTAAGAATATCTGTGTTTCGGAGACCAGACTTGTAGATGCCTATTTCAGTATCTCCCTCTACACTGTAAGACATGGCCTACAGAAATCTTTTTCTTTTAAATGCCTGCTATTAAGAACGACTCTTGCTATTTCATAGTTTTCAGGGGATCCCACACCTTCTTAAGTCTCCTGATGTCTGACTGATTTTTTTCTGTTACAATATCATCCACTAAGCTGTTATCAGTAGAAATAATCATGTTCATGTCACTCTTACATTAGCCCTTTACCTACTTAAAGAAAATTACTAAGTTTCACTTGAGCCGCTTCTTTTCTAGGTTAAATAAGCCTCATTTCTTCCATATTTCCCTTTTGGGAGCATGTTTTTCATTTCTTTTTTTTTTTTCTGGACCCCTTCCAGATTTTCAATATTGTATTCCATCTGTAGAGCCAAAATATAGGCAACGACTAACCAAAGCTTTACCAATGGTAGTAGGTGGATTTCCTGGGCTGTCTTGAAGAATTTCATTGCTTTAACTGACCGCTTTACATAGAACAGAGATGCTCAGGTGTGCCTTGGCTTGCTTATTCTAGATTCTGTTTATTCTGATAGTATAAAAAAAGAAAAACAAAAACAAAAAGGCAGGCAGGCAGGCAAGAAGGTGACGGAGCCTTCCAGTCTATGCCCATGTCCTGGATTCACATAGTAGTGTTCACATCTCAGCAATGTCTCTCACCCCTGGGAGCTTTACCCGATCGTTTCGTTATTTCTTTTCTTACCACTCCCGAGCAGTAGACCTGGGGAAAACAGTGCTTTTCCTTGAACATCACCATCTGGAGGAACTTGGAGGCTGAAGCCCTGGCAGCCTCAGCTCCTCAGAAGTCACCTCTGTGCACGCTTGGCGTGCTCTCCATGGGACATTCAGTTCCTGAAGGGGCCTGTGATTTTGGTGTGAATTCAATTTCATCTGACCTCACTAACCATTTTCTACAGCCACGACGTGAAAAATCAAAACCATGTGTTATCTGAAAGAGCATTCAAACACTCCTCAGTAGATTTACTGGAAAAAAACCCCAAATCAATATTCTGCTAGTGCTAATAAAAACCCCTCTACATAGCATGCCCTGCCCTCCATGCCTCCCAAGGGTTAAAATCCTGGTTGCAAACTGTTCTCCACGTTACTGCTGCTTTAGCATTTTTGTATTTCTGGAACTCTAAGTCTGACACTGCTGGTGAGATTATCTGCAAACAGCTGGAAAGAACATCTGTCTCACATATTGAACAACTTTCTCTGTTGAGTTCAAGTTCCTCATTTCAGATAACTTCATCATTGCTGATCTTTGAAATAATTTCTCTATCATCAGACACTCTGTTGTGGAGGGAGGAACAGGGCGGAACAGAATGTAGATGTAACAATATTTATTTTCTTTGACTCTCTCTAAAAGGAAAAAAAGAACTGATTTGGAAAAAAAATCAATTTAAATTCACGGAATAACTGAGTAGAAAGTAGAGTTCTTTTATAGTCCTGGCCCCATATATGTATAGCAAACCCCAACATCTGCATCATTCACCAAAGCATATATTGCTACACCCAATGGCCAGGATGGTTATGTTTTTACCTGAGGCCATAGTTCATGCTGGGGCTTGGTTTTTGGAGATGTATACCCTATTGAAAAATACATGATGACGTGGATCTGTAATCACGGTGTTAAATACAGTATTTTCACTGTCCAAAAAAAAAAAAAAAAAAATCTGAATTCTACCTAGTCATCCTCCTCCCCGCCCCCAGACTCTGGCAACCACTCTTCTTTACCGCTTCCTCGTTTGGCCTTCTCCAGTGTGTCCGGTAGCTGGGGTGAAGCAGAATTTAGCCTTTCAGAATGGCTTCTTTTGCTGTGTCACATGCTGTCACTGCCTCCATGGCTTTTCATGACTTTCTAGCTCATGCTTATCTGTCTGCTTACCCCGTGAAGGTCATCCTGCAGGGACATGTGTCCGTTTGAAGTTCTGACAAAGGCGACTGAAGCTGCTGTCAGCCCTCACATACATGGTTTTTGTTTGGACACACATGTTCAGCTCCATGTGGGAAAATACCAGAAGGACGCCTGTGGGATTGCTTCAACCCTTTTAAAGAATTATTTTCTTTTACTGCAGGAACTGGCACATGTTGAGGACCTACTAAGGGTAAAACTTTTTCTGTAGGTTGTGTTATCTTAACTACTAACTTCCTTTTACACATGAAGAAACTGATTCTTGGAAAAGTTGAGCAATTTGGGCCTGGGGAGATGACTTCACAGGTAACAGTTCTTTCTGTGCAAGCAAGGGAAGCTCGCTTTGATTCTCTGGAGCCCATATAGAGTTTCGCTATGTAGCTCAAGCATATGTGATCCTATTGTTCCTCCTGCATGGGGGAGGCAGAGACACAAAACGTTTCTGGCAGTCTTGAGGGCCAGCTATCATGACATATGCAACGTAAAAATCAAAAAGAGACCCTGTTTCAAACAAGATAGATTATGAGTACTGATACCTGAGGTAGGTCCTCTGACTTCCACAGGAGTGCTGTGGCATGTATGCCCACAGTCACATGAATGTGCACACACATCATGTGTACACACATACACATGTGAAACAATTTGCTCAGGGAGAAATTTGAATAAGTAAAAGATTTAAAGAGAGGAACATATAGTATCAGTATTCTTTTCTTTAAAATAAATTTGACTTTAGGGATGTATGATTTTGGACAGGTACACCTGTAACATTTGTAGGGCTTAGGGCAGAGTATGCACAGCATTCCATATGCTAATAGTTTTCATCTGTAGAAATGGTAGCCATCTATATATAAGATATTCCAACAAGACTATTTTCACAGTAAATGAGGAGGCTATATTTGAACTTCGGATTTTCTGGCTACCCAGAGTTCAAGACAAGACTATAGGAGAACTATCTTGTAGCTGCCTGTCATAATTAGGTTCAACCTGAGACAGCCCTAGGGTTATCTGTGAAGAGAGAAACTCAACTGAAGAATTGCCTTGATCAGATTGGCCTGTGGCCATATCTATGAGGCGTTTTCTTAATTGCTAATTGATGTAGGAAACTACATCAGTTTGTAAACTATGGGTGCTGTCATCCATAGGCAGGTGGGCCTGGCCTGTATAAGAAAGCTAGTCGAGCAAGCCAGAGAGAGCAATCCAGTAAGCAGTATTCCTCCATGTCTGAGCTTTAGTTCCCGCCTCAAGGTTATTGCATGAGTTCCTACCCTGGCTTCCATCAATAATACAGTGTGATACAGAAGTATAAGCCAAATAAACACTTCCTCTCTCAAGTTGTTTTTGGTCCTGATGTTTATCACAGAAAGCAAACTAGAACATTGTCTTGGTCCTGAATTACAAAGACCTTTGCAGAGATTCACTTAACCATGTGTGCCAACTATCTCCTTTCTCTCTGCCAACTCTTGCCTTTTAGCCACCCTTCAAACCTATGGTAAACAGGATGGGCTATGCACCTCCTGTAGAGGAGTGGGCCCAGGAAAGAGGTGTCCAGTGACCCTGAGAGCAGGAATATGGTACCTGGGTGGAGAATTTGAGGGCTCCTGGGTCTAGAGAATGACTAGACTGTGCAGGTGACAGGCAGATTTCCTGGGCCAATCTCCATGGCTTATTAGAGAGGAAGCATGGAGGGCCTGGACAAGGAGATCCAGACTGGGACATAAGGCAAGGGCTGTTATTGGTCAAATCTAAGGTTGGAGTTAAAATCCCGTGTCTTGATTCACAGATGATCTGAACTTCTCAAGGTCACATGACTAGTTACTGATTGTACAGGGACATCCTAAGTCCTGGCAACTTTCATAAGGTTGACCTTATGGCTGACTTTTCCTGTATAGCAGTTCACTTTTGTCTATGGCTTTTAGTTTCTGCAATTTCAGATGGTCAGTTGACATCCAAAAATATTAACAGAAAATTCCAGAACTGAACAGTTGATGAGTTTTAAATTTTGCTGCATCTGAATAGCACAATAGAATCATACTATGCTTTTCCATCCTGAGAGGCAAGTCATCCTTGTATTGGTGCTGTGTTTGCTACCTATCCATTAATCTCCCAGTGGCTATCTTGAGTGGCTATAGATAGATTATAGGTATATAGTAATGCTTATATCCAAATAATATTTGTTTGACTTAATAATGACCTCCAGATGCAAGGTCAATGATACAGATTATTCAAAAATGCCAAAATCAAGCTGTAAAGTCCTTTCCTTTGGTATTTTTTCACATAATCACAAGAAGGGTAGGTAAAGTATAATGCATTATTTTGAGAAACAAACCATATATGCTTTTGGAAAAATTTTTATACTTATTTAATTATTGATTTTTGCTTTTAATTAATATGTAGTAATTATACATATTTATGGGGTGCAGTGTGATATTTTATTTATTTATTTGTTTGAGGCATAGTCTCTTTCTGTACACCAGGTTGGCCTTGAATTCCTGCCTCTGCCTCTCAAGGGCTTGGACTAAAGGCATGCACCCTCACACCTGGCCAGTGTGATATTTTAATACTTAAGTAAGGGAATTTAGTAATTTCTTCTCCTTATTGTTTATGTTAGAGACGATCTCAGTTTGCTTTCTATTGCTGTGATAAAACACTGCCCAGAAGCAGCTTTGGGGAGGAAAGTGTTCATTTGGCTTACAGTTTACAGTAGGAGGAGATCAAGGCATGGACTTACGGCAGGACCTGAAGTAGAGACCATGGGAGAAAGCTGCTTGTTGGCTTGCTTTCCTTGGTTTAATCAGCTGCCTTTCTTATACACTGAGGCCCACCTGCCCAGGGATGATACTGCCCACCATGAGCTGGGCCTCCCTTATCAATTGACAAATGAGAAATGCCTTACAGACATGACCACAGGGCAATCTGATGGGGGCAGTTCCTTGATTGAGATTCCCTTTTCTGAGGTGTGTCAAGTTAACAGGCACGATTAACCATGACAGAGCCCCTGAGCCCCTCTCCTCCAGCTTTATTAATTCAATAGTTAGGTTATTGTGAATAGTCACTCTTCTATGTTGTACCAGAATTCACATCTACTGTCTGTGTTTTGGTGCCTATTATGCGAGTTTCTTTTCTTCTGCCTCTATATCCTTCCTAGTCTCTAGTCGTCTATGCTTAGACCATTTGGGGGAACTTCTACACATGAAAGAGAACATGTGATACTTGTCTGTCTGTGTTTGGCTTATTTCACTTGACATAATACCCTCTGGTTCCTCCCATTGTACTGTAAATGATGTAATTTATTCTAAATATTGATATTTTTTTTACTGTACCTGATCCATAAGTTAGTCTTTATCAGAAGTATGTTTTTATTAAAAAAAAAAAAGGAAATCATAGTCTGCTTAGAATTTGGCACAACCATCAGTTTCAGGTATCTACATGAGACATACCTCCTTTGGACCAAAGAAGACTCCTCCACGGGCATCTGCACAGCCCCATCCTGGCATGGCCTCTTGTTACCAAAAGAGCTTAAAAACTTGCCATGATATGACTTCTGGTTCGCAGTCAGGTGCTCTGCAATGAACACAGAGCTATTTACTCTTTTAAGGTGACATTACAAAGCGATCAATACTTGAGGAGATTTCTAAAGGCTAATTTGAAACTTTGGGGACATCAATCACAGGACAGTCCCCAGAATCATTCCCTAATTACTTCCACTAGAGGTCAGCTTATTGATGTGCGTGTGTGAGTCAACAGGCTGGCTAGGAAACCACAGTGAGAAATGTGATCAACATAAACTTGGTTGAAATAACTAGCAGATGTCTTTGACGATTTGCATATGAAGTCGTCGTCGCCAGCTTTAGAAATCCAGTTTATTAAGGGCTGAGACTATTTCAGACATTTTTTTTTTCTTGCTGGAACATGCTGAAGAAAGCTGTCTATTAAAATGTCATGCATAAATGTCTTCCAGCATTGGGCTTCACTTGGCATGGGTAATTCCTGATAGTGTGTGCTTACACATTTATAAATAGCTCTCTGGATATATTAGCATTTGAACATTACTCATTTCCTCTAATGCACATTTGGGATGTCCCCCATTCTTCATCTTACAAACAGCCTCCAAGGTAACCTGGGCAAAGGCGTTACCATTTGGGGGTTTTCAGAGGAGGATGTTGAGGTGGCTCTCATAGCCTGTAGGTGCCAAGCTGGAGCTTGACTTCCAGCTCTGCACACTTCACAATATGATACAGCCTTTCTTACTGGTCCTAGTCCCTCAGTCACTCTTAAACCTCAGAGCAGAGTGGCTTTACATTCTGGGCATCCCTGTGATGACCCAGTGACTAGCCATGCAAACAACATTTATATAAATCTGGGAAGCTTTTCTTCTTTGTTTTCCAACTTGTGACTTTCAAAATCACACAGTCCAAATATGTCGGGAGTTCTTATTTTATAACCATAAGTCAGTTAATAAAACACAAAATACACACTACCACTTCTCATTTGTAACTCAACTAACTATAGCTATCATTATGTATTTTATTCCTTACTTTGTAATCAATGATTTCTCCCTCTGCCCCCTTCCCTCCCTTTTCTCTCTGTGTGTGCATATGCATATGCACGTGTATGTGTAAGCCTGGCTGGCTCTTTGTGGGTGCTGGGGATCACAACTCAGGTCTCATGCTTGGGCAGCAAGCACTTTGCCCACTGAACCGTATCCCTAACCCCAGTGAATTCTTACCTCTGTTTTTATGTTTTGAAAAGTGAGAGCGAAACCCAGGCATGATGGCATATGCCTGCAAGCCTAGCTCTTGGGAGATCACGGCAGAGGACAGAGAGTTCAGAGTCAGCTTTAGATACATGGTGAGAATCCAGTCTTAAAAACCTGGGGGAAACCTGGGAGGAAAAATAAATAGAAAAAGTTGTAGCAAAATCCTCTCTGAACTTATGTGTGCCTGCTGTGAGGCTGGTTCTCTTCAGCCACAAAGAAAGAGGAGTGCCTAAAAAAACAGAAGCAGAGGGAAGGGAGAAGGAAGAGAGAAGACTGATTCTGTTGGAAGCACTGTTGGACTAGTCTCCTGTTGTTTCGGTTAGCTATTCATTTCTCCTTAAGCACAGCACCATGTTCCTGCCATGAGGAGGTTATTAGTATATGTAAACCCGACAGAGGGAAAGGAGCGAAATCTGAAGTGAAGGATCCTCTCTCTAGTGGGAAATATTTCTGGCACTCCTTTAAGAAAATATGCTAAATATTTGAATCACTTTATGGAGGAGAAAGAGGCAAGTGTTTTCTGCCTTGTGCCTCCTTCTGTTGGTTGAGTCCAGATTCAGAAGGTGATCAAGTTGGAATGATGATTATCTCAAGGGCAAGGTGTATGGGTGAAGAAGGGCCACAGTCAACCTTTTTCTGTATGGGTTCAGATAGGAAATATTTGGACCTTGTGGTTCAGAATCTCTGTGATAACTACTTGACTCTTGTGTCAAGGCACCTTGTGTCTTGACTTAGCAATCCAAGCAGACATGGAGATGTTGCTGGTACAGTAATGTCACAGAATCAGGCTTTTCCAGCAAAACTTCATTTATATAAATAGACATCCAGCTAACTTGGTCTCACAGGCTGTAGTTTGACCGTCCCCATAACATACTTGAGCCACCCCATTTAGGTTGCATCAATGTCTAAAAGGATGTTGTTCTGATACTGGGGCCTTCTCTCCCTCCTAATTATCATTGTCCTAGGCATACACCTGTCTGATTCCACATATACTGCCTTCGTTTCAGTTGACTAAGTCCAGATCCAGTAGATAAATAGACCCTCCTCTTCAGTGTAACTAGCTGCAATTGCATACGGTAAAGAGGATGGATGGATATGGAGGTGAGTGCTTGGCTATTCACTCTACCGCAGTTATCATCTGGTAGATTTTACTCTCTCTGCCTCTCCACTTCTATATGCCTCTATTCCTTCTCCAGACTCCTCCTGCCTGAGAGAGATGTACGATGAGATGATTCTCTTGTATTCTTTCCCCTGCTCTCCAGTGTTCCTTTTTTTATGGTTGAACTCTGGTGATATCAGTCCCATGATCAACATACTCCATGTCTACCTATAAATTTATCTTGGGTTGATTTCCTAAGAGTCCCCACTGGTGAGATCTATTTACTTTTCTGCTTTGGGTCACCATTACCCGAGATGGTTCCCTGTACCACATTGTCCCCTATTCTACTTTCTAACCATACTTTACCCTCTCTTACCCCCAAACTTTGCTGAAGCTCCGTTTCTTTGGGAGTTTTTCTTCTTATCTCTGATGGTTGAAGTTGTATCTTCCTTCAAGAGGGAGCTCAGATGCTGGCTTTTTTTTTTTTTTTTTTTTTAGACTAGCTCAGGTCTCCCACCATTGGTGGGGTCACTGCTTACAAACTCAGGATCCTTTCTCACTTGTCTCAAACAGCATTTGGCACCTTGTGTCTTGACTTAGCAATCCAAGCAGACATGGAGATGTTGCTGGTACAGTAAAGTCACAAAGAGGACATTCAGAAGAGGTCTGTGGAAAGACAGAAGGCTTGCACGAAGGTGACAAGACACAGGGCTCCCCAGCCACCCAGGAAGTAATGCAGTATTTGACTCTTTCAGAGTGGTGGCTTCTACCCCTTCAGCTTCCAATGGAGAAGAAATAAGCCACCCCTTCTCATTTATTTCCATATAAACCACAAAATTCAGCACACTACTGAAGTCAGCTTGACTTTTGCCTGAGGCCAGAAGGGCTCTCTCTCTCTTTGCATTTTATCCCAGACCCATCTCTTGCTGTTTGGTTAAGATATCTTTCTCTAAAAGGACTGCTGGCATGGAGAATGGCTATGACTCTCAGTTGCTGACTGCATTGTGTGTAATTTCATCTCACCAGGTTTTCTGGGCTGAGAATCTAGTATGTGTAACCTGCCCTCTGAGTTTTAGCTGAAGTGCTTCACAGAGGCACCGTACTTTGGCCAGCTCCGTCTTCCTGTGTCCTCAGGGCCTGGGTTCCACCACTTAGGTTCTGATTGTATCCAGGGAAACCAGAGGAAATGATAGCAGATTATTCTGTCTATCAGACACCTGTGTTTCCTGGTGTCATTGCCGAGTCCCTTTTCCTTTACAGAATGGATGGTGTGGGGCCAAGGCTTTTGTCGTAGTTTACAGGCCTATGACAGGATCCTAATGATGCCATGCCTTTTTGCTACCAGTACTATTTCGGTATTTTCTTCAGTTTTGTCATATTCTCATGTGAACAAATTTATATTTATAATCTTAGTTAAGCAACAGGTAGGCAAATAGGAGTAGAACCAAAATGCATTTCTTGGAAAGAGGTAGATAGTTCTTTACTTGGATAATGTTATATAGGAGCTGTGACCACCCCCATCCCCAGTGCATAGGATGTTATTCGTAAAATGGTGATAAGGTACAAGGGAGAATAACCACTTTTTCTCTAGTTTGAAAAGAGATTTATTTCATACAATATACTCTGATTATGATTTCCCCTCCTTACCTCCCATTCAAGTCCACATCATCTCTTTCTCTCTCTCATTTGAAAACAAGCAGGCATCTAAAAAAAAAAATAACAAAATAAGATAAAATAAAAGCAAACAGAAAAAAATAGCCAAAGAAAATCCACAAGAAACACATACAGACACATGCACACAGATTCACACACATATAAACCTCATAAAAAGACAAAATCAGGCACTGTAAGATAAGCAAAAGATCTAGAAGGTGAAAAGATGGCTGGATAAAGGATTATGAGACAGAAAAACCCATAAATACCACTGAGTGTGTTTTGTGTTGGCCATTTTGCCAGACATGGGGCCTGCTCTTAAGTGTGGTTTGTATAGCCGGTAAGACTCCATTGGAGAAGGAATAACCGTTTTTACAAAGCAAATAGCCACTAACCTTTATGGATACAGCTTGTCCCTCCAGAACAGCCAAAGTATAGTATGCTTAAAATGAAGAGTCATTGTACAATTCACCAAGGAATTCTAAATTTATATAAACTTAAAAAAAAGTCCAATTTTTTTCAAGACGGGGTTTCTCTGTGAAATAGCCCTGGTTGTCCTGGAACTCACTCTGTAGACCAGGCTGGTCTTGAACTTGCAGAGATCTACCTGCCCCTGCCCCCTGAATGCTGGGATTAAAGGCATGGGCCACCACCTCCTGGGAAAAGTCCAATATTTTTTTAATAATAGAAGTTTTACTAAAGTTACTATTAGCAGTTATTTTAAAATTCCATGAACTATTCTTTGGAGATACAACTTTTTATAATCACTTACTGTTATATTTTATAGAAAAAAAACGTTTTTTTTTTTTTCCTGTTGATGGTCACTCCAGTTTAAACTCTCTCCCCAGACTCAAGGTTCCCATGCAGCAAGATGATATTATCAGTCAGTACTTAGCCAACACCTTCTGTATGTCCAGGGATGGACAGAGTCCTCTGCCTTGGTTGTGTGGGGCATCTTAGGGAAAGAGAATGTTGCTGCTTACTTTGTGTTGTGGTCAGAGAGAAGGTGACTGTGTCTGTGACCATTCAGTACTCTGAGGAAGGAACATATTGAGAAACTGAGAAAAGACATTGCACACCCAGGCTCTGGCCCTAGGGAGAAGTGAAGTGCATAGCTTGGCCATTTGGATAAAGAATGTACCCTTCATGAGACGGCTTCTGTTTCTTTCTAAAATGTGAATTTTTAATGGGGTCTTACGCTAAAGTCTCTTACCGAAGCACACTTCCCTACTTCTACATTTTAAAATTGATCAAGTGGAAGGCTGTTTGATTTGGTTTTCATTTCTGGAGGAGAGTGGATTTTCCAAAAATAATCATTGGCTGCATGATGCCTTTTTTTTTTTTTTTTTACTGGCAAAGCAGCTTAAATAGGTTTTCAATCTCCCCCCCTTCACTATTTTAGGTTCAGAACTCAGGAAAGGTATAATGTAAATATAATGGGGGATGTTTTGGATAGTTAATGGGCTCTAGGGTGTCAAACATTAGCTTGGGCGTTGATTATTTGTTGACGAGATTACAGCTATAATGTCGCACTTCTGTCTTCTGGATTCTTTGAAACATTGAATGTAGTGTCGCAGCAGGCATCTAACTCCCTCTTCAGGACACCCAGAAGAGCCTACGTTATATTCCACCTCTTTTCCCTGAGGACCCCAGCTCGTGGTTAGCATGGCCAGCTAATTGCTGTATTGTAGAAAGTCTGAAGGCCAAGAAAAAGAAGGCTTATTTCATTCCGAGATTCCCAGTGACCTTGGACGCCATCCACATGTCACAGAAAAATGGTGAGGAACTAACAGAAAACGGCCCTTGCACCTAGTCTGCTTTTGTGTTCTTCCAGAGTGGGTGGGCTATGCTGTGTTCCCCAGCACACTGGCAGGTGGGCTTGTCCTGTCACAGACCCCTCACTATGAGCCTTCAGAGAAATCAGAGGGCAGACAGTCAGCCCAAGATAAAGGCATCAGAGTTGTGTGCTGGGAGTTAGCAGGATAAGGAAGGGCCAGTGAGCACAAGTCCCAGTTACATTCCTAGGGGGTGGAGACCAGAGCCACAGGGAGATGTGACCTTATTTCTGAATGAGTGTGGGAGATACTGGTGGCAAGCTAGAGGTCTGTTGTCTAATGGTAGGAATCGAAAGGGAAGAGGAAGTGAGCAATTCTGACATATCCTGAGCTACCTAAAGACTTCCAACTAGGCTCCACCTCTTAAAGGCTCTACCTCCTAATAGTGGCATTCTGGGGCCCAAGTCATAGCACATGGGTATTTGGGATACATGCAAGATCCAAGCCTTAAGAGACTGCCTGTCATCCTTTGGACTTAAGTGTCCTCCAGAGGTCCACAGGTAAAGGTTTGCTTTCCAGAGAGTACTGTTGAGAGGTGATAGAGCCTCTGGGATGTGGGGGCCCTAAGTTATTGAGGGTGTGCTCCCAAAAGGTATTATGGGATATCTACCCTCTTCTTTGTCCTCTTTTGCTTCCTGGTCATGAGATGAGTGGTTTTGTTCTTTCAGATGTTCTTGGCACATGATAATGCCTTGCCACAGACCCAGGAGCATAGAGCCAGCTGAACATGGCCCGGAAGTACCAAGACTGTAAGGCAAAAAATTGACCTTTTCTCAGATGTTTCTATGCAATGGGAAGCTGACTAACAAACACAGCATCCTCGGTGGAGAAGCACCTGTGAGTGGCAGCTGTCATTACTGATAATTAAACTAGAAAAGACCAACAAGGCAGTGAATCAGCTGAGTTACCTGGCCGCGTCCCACTCTATCTGCATTAAGTTTCACCCGTCATGGTCACGATATCTTCTTGAACCTCTTTTCTCCTGTGGGGACGTGGAGCAAAGGCTGCTATTCTGATGTAACTGTGTCTGCTCGGATGCAAAGATAGCAGAAAGATGAAGGAGACTTTGTAGACAGTACAATATGACGGGAAAAGGATTTTGCTCAAAACTGATTGTAATTCTAGCCTCATTAGTGCCTATTAATCTCCAGGCTCCCTCCTTGCGACTGCAGCTCAGGCCTAAGGAATGCAGTTGGTGAGAGGCACATCTGCTCCCAAGCTCTTGGTCCTCCGTCTTCTCCACGAGACCTGTTCTGAAAAATGATCCAGTGAACACATTTCCAGGGCAAAAGAGTGCAGTTCCCATTAGCCTGTCACTTTGGGGGCCTCCTGGAAGGGAAAGAAGAGCTTTCAAGACCTAAAGATAGCCTTGCTAAAGATTTTCCCAGGACTTTTGTGCAAATGAGAACTATGAGGTTTGCATAACAATGACTGAGATAAATTGGAAAAAAAAATGCAGCCACTCACTGGAGAAAACCAGCTTTCGTTAATGGACGGGATAATTGTAAGACACAAGGCTGGGGCCTAGTGGCCTTTTGTGTTCCCTCCTGTCAACTGAACTGAAAAGTGCCTATTCACCAGCCCAGTGATTGGTGATTGAGGATGGCTTTATTGCTTGCCAGCTGGGTGAACCTCATCATGTTACTCAAGCCTTGAAGCCTCAGTTTTCTAATCTCATCTCTAAAATGGGACTGTTACTGGGCCTCTTCTCACTGAGATACTGTGAGTTATAAACGTGCTGTGTGTGTGCTACAGGTTTAATTCGAGGTCCAACACACATGTTCAGAACGTGGTTCCTTTTCTTTCTCATTGGGGGTTGCTTTCAGGATTGCAGGGTGCTCTGGTCTGTTTTATTTTAGCGTGTTGGCTTTATCACAACACCTTGGAGACTCCAACATAGTTTCTGAAGGCCCAAGCTCATTTGCTTTTGTAACAATGGAAGTTTTAATTGTGTTTTTTTTTTAAAGGATGCTTTAGGCGTAGCAAAAATAATTGAAAAAAAAATCCAGAGAGCCGCATATCTCAGAGGCTCAGTTAAAACAGTCTTCTATCCAAAGGAACACAAAGTGGCAGCTAGCATTCGTAAGTAAATGGGTCATTGACATACAAGGATTTGAATAGCCATGGAAATGAAATATGTACCTTAGGGGCCCGTACTTTACTCACTTTTTCACTCCTTTATTTATTCATCCTGCCGTGTAATTCTGAGTTTGGGTCAAGTATTTGGATACATGTTGGGAATGCTGTGATGCAAAGCAGATGTAGTTACATTCCCAGATTAGCATTTGAATGGGAGACATGGGAACACCCACAAAAGGAACAATGAAATTATTAAAAAAATCATTGGAAACTGCAATAAAAACAGTCATCTCTCAGTGTCTGAAGGGGGTGGTTTCTAGGACATCTCCCCATCATTCCTCATAGATACAAAATCTACAGATGTTCGAAGTTCTTTATATAAAACGCTGTAGTGTTTGCCTGACTCCCACACATCTGATTGCAGATCTGAAACCACCCCTTGATTTCTTATATTACCTGGTACAGTGTGAATAGTTGTTAGACTGCAGTTCTTAGGGGACAGTGACAAGGAAAAAATGCCCGTACGTGCTCGTTACAGACGCACTGGTAGGGGATGGCTTTGATCTGTGAGTCATTGAATTTATAGATCTGGAAGTCGTGGATGTGGGGAGCCTGCTGTGTTATAGAGGAATTTATATGGAAGTCTCAGACAGCAATGGTGTGAAGTGGGTGACAACTGTTTTATACCTGAAAAAGGTGGAAAGCGCTATCCGTAAGTGGAGGATGGGACACACTACAGGAAGGAACAGAATCCTTGAAAATCAGGCAAAACACCCTGTGGTTAGAGTGACAGGGGAGGGAATTATCTCCAGGAAAATCCAGGTCAGGCAAGCCCTGCAGCCATGGAGGGAGTGTAGTTTTTCTATGCCACAGAAAGGGAAACCATTAAAGTTTTGGATCTTTTCAGTTTATTGTTTTAAAAAGTCAGGACAGGGTCTCATAGAGCCCAGGCTGGCTTCCAACTCTTTATGTAGCCAAGGGTTACCTTGACCTCCTGATATTCCTCCCTCTACTGCTCAAGTGCTTAGGATTATTGGTCTGCCTCACCAGACTTGGCTAAGTAAGAATTTAAACAGAAAAAGCACATAATACCACTCTGGCGTAGGTGTGGAGACTATCTGGAACTGTCTCCATGGCAGTTTGGAAAGATCACACTGGAGCAGTGGTTCAAATGGGGTTCATGTGGGCCTTGGCAGTAGAGGTAAAGAGTGTACTGAATTGGTCAGTCTGTTAGCTTCGTGTAAAAGGAATCAGCTTCAGACCATGAACTTCAAGTCATAAGTTGGCTCAAACACATGTTTATTAATCAAAATCGGAACCACTGCAATCAACACACTTTTGCCAGTGAGAACTAAGTTTGTTTATTTCTATAGTGTAAAATCTGTGCTTTGGGGTTGAACAAACTTTTGGAAAGCATTCTCTGAGTCCCCCCTTTTCCTGGGAGAAATTGTTGACATGCTTGAAGAAGCAGTAGTCGGTTTGTTGCCAAAAGGTTGGGTTAATATGGTACATGAGGCAAAACTTCATAATTTGTTCAACTTTTTAAGACTTGATTGTGTGACACATGGATGGAAGCTGTAGTGGAGAAAAATTAGGCTCTTTCTGGTGACCAACGCTGGCTTCAGGAACTGAAGTTTTCAGTGTACACCTTGACTTGCTGAATGTACTTTTTAGTTATAATGGTGTCTCCTGGGGTTCAGAAATCTGTGTTGGACCAGACTAGCTGCCAATGGCCAAGTTCTTCTCACCTTTCTACTTTGCTCTAAAGGCTGGATGACAGGTGAATGGTCCACACTGAGCTCTTAGGCAACATCTCCTATGGTTGTAAGAGGATTTGCTTTGAGGATTGTTCTCACTTGGTTGTTGTTGGCTTCTGACGGCTGACAGCCTCACTCATCATCTTCCGGGTTCTCTTGTCTCCTTGGTAGAACTTTTGATTGTACCACCATTGTATAGGTTCAATGCCTTGTTGACATCACTCTATACTCACATGAAGTTCCAGGCCAAATACATGATTGACATCATAAGCTGCCTCAGCTGCCTTATAACACATTTGGAATGCAAATGAAAGACTTTAAATTTGCCTTTTGTCTAACATTATTATTGTTTTTTATTTTTTGAAACAAGGTTTCTCTGTGTAGCTTTGGAGTCTTTCCTGGAACTCACTCTATAACCCAGGCTGGCCTTGAACTCACAGAGATCTGCCTGCCTCTGCCTCCTGATTGCTGGGACTAAAGGCGTGCACCACCACTGCCCGGCTGTCTAACATTATTTTTATAATGTAAAATATATATGAAGTAAACAGAAAATAATAAGTCATTAGCAGAAACCAGGAAGTGAGAAATTTGCATTAAATTGATGTATGACATAGCCACACTTATTATTAAACAGGTATTTTAATATCAAACAGCAAATTTCAGAAATTTAAAAACTATGTTTACTTTTGCGCCAGCCTAAGGCATGTCCATCCCTGTAACATGAATCTTAAAAGATCTTATTAATAAAAGCAAACCCAGAGCCAGGTATTGGAGTGAACACTGAAAGATCAAAGAAACAGAACAAGCCACATCCAACTTCACCTTGCCAACTTCTCAGCTGATCTTGTTTCCTCAGACTGAAAGCCTCTGAGTCTTCATCTGAACGTATCTCAGCTGAACTGCTGCTAAAAGCTAAAAGCTTAAAAAGATTCTAGTTTCTGGTCCTCATGCCTTATATACCTTTCTGCTTCCTGCCATCACTTCCTGTGATTAAAGGTGTGTGTCACCATGCCTAGGTGTTTCCTGTGTGGCTTTGAACTCACAGAGATCCAAATGGATCTCTGCCTCTGGAATGCTAGGATTAAAGGTGTGTGTGCCACCATTTTCTGGCCTCTATGTCTATCTATGGCTGTTCTGTTCTCTGACACCAGTTAAGTTTATTAGGGTGCACAATATATTGGGGGACACAATACAACACATCCCTGTGTTGTACTTGGGTGGAACTTGCAGTGGTATACATGTTTCTGCAGGTAAAAGGAGAAGTTTGAGCTGAGATGTAATAAATTGGAAAGTTGCTGAGCCACATGTACTACAGTATTTAAAGCCACCCCGAGCTCCTGGGAAATTGTGGAGAGGGTAAATATTAGATCTTAGAACCAGCAAGCTTGAGAATCAGGGAGAGTGTCACAAAGGAAATCTTGGAGGAATAATGAGCAAGAAAAGAGGAAATCCTGGGGACCGTGGAACCCAGGAGATGGGGCAGTATTTAAGGAAGGATGGAAGCAGCCCAGTTGAAGGCTGGCAAGAAGTAGAAGGAGTAGGTAGGGCCAGGTGCTAGTGTGAGCAGCATGGAAATAGATTTTGGCCATCATAAGAGGCCTGGTGGGTGGTAGAGTAGTGTATATCGGGAGCCGATCAGAATAAGTTTAAGAGTAAATGGGGATAAGCTGACATTTGTGTGAGCATCTCTTTTAAGAAGATTGGCATGGTTAGGTCAATGAAAAAGGAGGGCTCTCCAAAAGACAGGTTTTTAAGAGAGTCTGTTTCCACGTAATGAGAATGTTCTTCCAGGGAGGTAGCAAGGGAAGAAGCAATGTCCTTGAGAAGGTGAGAGGGAATTTTATGCAGGGTACAAGTGGAGGGATTGGTATTCTGTGAAGCAGGGAAGGGTTAATGCATGAATGAGTGTGTATTTAAACACGTGAAGCATGTACATTGCCAGCTTATGGTATTTCGTGCCCTTAAAGAATGGGCAAGACCATCCCGTAAGGCTGTGAACAGAGGAGGGGGCATGGAAATTCTGAAAGAAAGTAGAGGGGGTAAAACGATCCAGTCACTGGAGAAGAGCCGACAAAGAAAAGAGCTTGGGCCTGTTGATTTTTCTTGAGTGTACACGAGTACATGCATTTCAAGTAAGACCTGTCCTGTAGGGTATAGGCTCTAGAGAACAGCTGTTTGTTTTCTTTGGCACTATTGGCAGGGTGCCTGAACAGGCCTAGAGAAATAGGAGAAGCTCAAGAAATGTTCATCACACGAACAAGTTTGGTTGTGGACTTCCCAGCAGCGTTTAGCTGCTCAGGAAGGGACATGGAAAGGAAGAGGGTAGCATTCTAGTGGGCAGAGGTTTTTGTAGGCAAAAATGACTGGCAGTAAGCAGCCAGGGAGCTGAGGGTATTTGTGAGGGGGTAATTACAATGGGCTTTATCATCAAGGTTGAAATAAGAGGAAGGCTAATGGATAATTAGCTAATGGAGAGAGGGAGAAAGCGGTTTGTGGTTACAAAGTTTGGCGGAAGGGATTGAAGTCTTCTCGAAGAATAAGAGGTTGTGGTTGCCAGGTAGCAGGCTTGAATTGGGATTTGAGAAAGAGAGTAGGTACTGGTGATAGCATAGGACATGGTGGAATGAGGGGGCAGAGCCAATCATGCCTATGAGGTCAAAGAGATGACAGGCCCTTCCTATTTTCTCCCTACATCACTGGGTTTGCCGTGCTTGGGGTCCTATACTGTGGGAAAAGCAGGTAGACTTCAGGATAAAGTCCTCGAAGTCTGAACACAAATCTCTTTTTACCATCACCCTCAACAAACATCATAACCAAGCATGCTCGTCTTGGGGATAAGGATATTTTCATGGTTATTTGAAGAGCCAGAGGGCACTAAACAGTGATTTTGTCAACATGTGCATGTAATTGAATTACAACATATGGTGCCTAGAGGAAAAGCCTATTGGGACATAAATATAAATTTAGTTGCACTAAATAGTGGCTTGTGAATTATGTTGTTGAAATCGTAAGAGGGTTGCATTTTGCTAACTATGGTACAATAGGCATTCCTTACAGTCAGGCAAATTATCACAGCAGTTGGCAAGGTCTTGCCCTTTTAGTTTGAAGTGGTGTGGGAGGAGGAGGAGATAGGAAAGACACTAGAGAACTTGTTGGTTCAAGAAAAGAAGGGAGCAGCCTGTGGTGTGCCTACTTATAATTCTGGTCCCTGAGAGGCTGAGGAAGAATTGTGAGTTTGAGTGAGGCCAGCCTGGGCTACGCTATGAGTTTAAGGCAAGCCTGAGCTACATAGAGAAACCCTGTCTGAGAGAAGGAAGAAAAGAGGAGCCTAT
>CABHPQ010161992.1:0-13187 GCA_902168405.1 Peromyscus aztecus | reverse complement strand
GGTTATGGATGTTTGTTATAATTTAGGGGAATATAGGAATATAGGACAAAAAGACAACTAGTAATTTCAGATACTTTTCACTGGCATGGGTTTTGGTATATTGATACAAATTTAGTTATTTTGTTTACACTGTATATATGTTTCTATCTTGCTTAAAGGATTTTTGTATATTGATAAAAATTTAAGGTTATTTTTATTACAACATATTGTATGTATATTTTTATTTTTGTTTGAGGTATTGTGCCTATGCAGTTCACTTGTTCTAGTTTTTGAAAGCTATTATTATAAACTGTATAGGATAATCAGGAACATAGGTTAGTGGTTAGTCATTTATAGCAATCAAAATTGTAAATATGTTAGGTATGCTTTCCAGATCATATAGAGATATATTTTAGATAGATAGATGGTCTTTAAGCCTTTCAAAGACCTACTATGGAATTTAAAATGTTTTGTTAACTTAGGGCTTTTCATGGCAATGAGACAGATCTGCTCCTAGCAGCACTAATTTACTTCAGAGATGATAGGCATCAAAAAAACTCCTTATGGAGTTTGTTTTCAATGTGGCAAGGCTAGCCATTTGAGTAAGAAGCTGCTCTTGCCTGGACTGTTTGACAGTATGTTGTATAAACTGGACATGCAGGACCCACAGGAACATGGCTGCTGAACTTTGCCCAAACCAGGCAGGATGGTACTTCAGGGTTTCTGCTTCACAGAAGAAACTTCCAGATATTCTGCAGGACACAGAGGAAAGTGACTAACAAACTTTGCCAATATAGGTGGGATAGTCTTTCAAATTTCCTGCTTCATTGAAAAGTCTGCCTGATACTCAGGGTCTGTAGGCTGAAGATGGATACCCCAAAATTTCAGAGGAACTTTGGGTGACTATCTGGGCAGCTAAATGTCTCTGTTGTTAGATAATATTATATCCTTCTGGGTCTTTGATGGAGTTGAAGACTAGATAGTTATAGTTACCATTTTTCTTAGTTATGATAGAAAGTAAGTTAGGTGTAAAACTTTGGATTCACTAAGATAGGATAGATAATGCATTATTTTCTTTGAATATGCTAACTAAAAATGGACAGAATATTGTAAATGTAATTCCTACTTGATAATTGTTTTTGTTGTATATAGTTTTACTATATTAAAGTTAAAACATTTATTTTTATTTAGACAAAAAGGAGGAAATGTTGTAGAATATCATTTTAAGGTGTGTGACTTTTGTTTATGTTGCATTTGTTTAACTCTGTGAAGATCTGTTACTGTGTCTATCTAAAATACCTGATAGTCTAGTAAAAAGCTGAATGACCAATAGCAAAGCAAGAGAAAGGATAGGTAGGGCTGGCAGGCATAGAGAATATAGATAGGGAGAAATCTGGGAGAAGAGAGCAAGGAACGAGAGAGAAGGAGGAGGACATCAGAGGCCAGCCACCCAGCTACACAACTAGCAACTGAGTAAGAAAGAAAAGTATACAAAAACAGAGAAAAATAAAAGCCCAGAGGCAAAAGCTAGATGGGATAATTTTAAGTTAAGTAAAGCTGGCTAGCAATGAGCCAAGCTAAGGCCAGACATTTATAGCTAAGAATAAGCCTTTGTGTGTGACTTATTTGGGAGCTGGGTGGCAGGGCCCCCCCCAAAAGAATAAAAAACAAACTACAACAACAACCATGTATCCTCCCAACCATCTATCGATCAATCGATCGATCAATTGATCCATCCATCCATCCATCCACACACCCAGATATCATGCATCTATCCATCTGCCATCCAACCACCCACACATCCACCATGCACCTGTCTATCCATATATACATCCACCATCCAACCACAGCTGTCATCCATCCATCCATACACCCATCTGCTGTGGAATATTATTTTAACTAGGCAAAGATGTGTTAAATTTGTTTATGCTGTAGAATATTACTTTAACTGTGTAAAGATGTGTTACTTTTGTTTACACTGCATTTTTTTAAAATTATGTAAAGATGTGTTGCATTTGTTTCACCTTGCCTGCCTAAGGCACCTGATTGGTCTAAAAAAGAGCTGAATGGCCAATAGTTAGGAGGAGAGAGATAGGCAGGGCTGCCAGACAGAAAGAATAAATAGGAGGAGAAACCCAGGCTTGAGGAAAGAATGAGAGAAGGAGGAGGAGAGAATGAGGGAGACGTCTGGGACCAGGAGTCAAGCAGTCTCCAGTCAGCAGATATGAGAAACAGTAAAAGTAAGCTATACAGAAGGAGAGAAAAATAAAAAGCCCTGAGGCAAAGTGGAGATAAAGAGAAGCAGGTTCATTTAAGTTAAAAGAGCTAACTAGAAATGAGCCTAAGCTAGAACAAGCATTCAAAACTAGTAATAAGCTGGACGGCAGTGGTGCATACCTTTAATCCCAGCACTCGGGAGACAGAGCCAGGAGGATCTCTGTGAGTTTGTGGCCAGCCTAGACTACAGAGCAAGATCCAGGACAGGCACCAAAACTACACAGAGGAACCCTGTCTCGAAAAACCAAACCAAACAAACAAACAAACAAACAATAAGTCTCCATGTCATGATTTTGGAACTGGTTGGTGACCAAAAAGAAAAAGCCTGGTACATCCATCTACCTATCATCTAACCCATCATATGTCTATCCATGCACTATCTAGTCATCCATCCAGCTACTATCAATGCATTCATTCATTCATATACCACTATCATGCACTAACTCAGTGGTTCTCAACATGTAGGTCACAACCCATTTGGGGAGTCAAAAAACCCTTTTATAGGGGTCATCTAAGACCATCTGAAAACACAGATATTTACCTTATGATTCACAACAATAGCAAAATTACAGTTATGAAGTAGTAATGAAAATAATTTTGTGGTTGGGGGTGAACACAACACAAGGAACTACATTAAAGGGTTGCAACATTAGAAAGGTTTAGAAGCACTGCATTAACCCATCCATTCATCTGTCTATCAATTCACTATCCATCCATCCATCAACATGCATGTATACATCCATGTATTAAATATCCATCTATCCATCCACTCATCTATCTGCCACCCATCCATCCACTAAGTCACCATATATCTGTCTTCTGTGGGTTGAATGAGAAATGCTCCACCATAGGTTCATGTATTTGAACATTTGACCTCCAGTTGATGTCACCATTTGGGGGAGATTATAGAACCCTTAGGAGGTACAGACTTGGTGGAAGAAGTATATTTGGGGGGGGAGGGCTTTAAGAGTTTATACCTTCCCCCCACTTTCCAGAGCTCCTCCTCCACTCATCTCTGTCTCTCTGTCTGTCTGTTTCTCTCTCCTTTATACATGCTGTTCAAATGTGTTCGGCAGCTTTCTTTTCAGGGTATGGGTCCTGGGATGTGTTGCTGGGGTGCACGTTGCAATCGGCAATCAGGAGAATTTCAGGCATATTGAGTGGCCGGCAGGGGCAGGAGTCCAGGGCTAAGGGGAAAGAAGACCTGCTTGACTGAGCTGAGCCCAAAGGGTAAAAAGCTTCCAGGCAGGTGGGCTGGGGGAGTGCCCACAGCGCTGCCATGCAAAGTCAGGCTATTGCATGGCAATTTCATGACTGACCTGTGGTGAGATGAGTGACAGGATCCAAAAGCACCTGTAGCAATGGTGGGATCTTATGCTAATTGAATTCCATACTAAAACATGCTATCCTGTATTTCATAAACTTGGTCTAGTGACTACTTTTTTGTTGTATTTCACAAAATTTGAAAATAGAGACCCTTCTCCAGAGATAGTTTGAGACTTACCAGTGGACCAGTGAAAGGCAGAAAGTAAGCCAGCAGGGTCGCAACTGAGTGAAGTGCACAGAAAAGGCTACAAAAACGGGCAGGGACAGCCTCTGGGCTGTGGTGGCAGGGTAGAAGTTGGCAGCCTATGCTTGGTGCATTAAAAAGCCCCTGGAGCTTTGACATGCAGGAGCATGATTTGAATTACGCTGGCTTTTTTCTTTTGGAGCTAAGGGTTGAACTTAGGGCCTCACCCTTGTTAAGCATACACACCATCACAGAAACACAGCACTCCCAGCTCTGGTGTGTGTGTGTGTGGGGGGGGGGCAGGGGTTGGTTTGGTTTTTGTTAGTACTAAGGACTAAACCCAGGGCCTCACCCATGTAAGGCAAGTGCTCTACAAATGAACTATATTCCCAGCATGTCCTATCCTGTTTTGTTTTTTAATGGCCTAGCTTCTGTAGGGAGAGGATCAAAGTCTGTCCCGGAAAGCACCAGGAAGAAGGCTGTAGGCAAGGTGTGAAAATAATGTGGGCCAGCTAGGAAGGAAGATGTTTGGGAACCAGCTGGGGTAGGTGGTAGCCACTTCTAAGCACCGTGGATGTCATGGAGGGAGAAAGAGTGAGCCCAAGAGACTTGTGGATCTGCCAGTCCAGGTTGTACTACTGCCTGTACTGAGAAGGCAGTAGTACAGATGGCTGAGGGGTGAGTGCACATGGAAGAAGCATACAAAGCTCACTGGACCCCTTTGTAGTGACCAGGAGATGCCCCAGTGGGGATGCCTGGGGTTCGGGGAAGGAATGGGGTTTTATTTTGTATCCACCTGTGAACCTTTTGGGAGCAGGTAAGAGGCCTAATTTCTTGTCCTCTTCCCACATCAACAGACTGAAAAGTGAATGATTACTGGAGTGTCCTAGTCAACCAAATGTTGCAACCTTGTGATATTTGCAAGTACGGGGCACAGGAAACTTTGCGTGGGCTTGCATGGAAATAGGTGTCTATGTGTGTGCCTGTAATGTGCTCACACATACATATGTGTCTGCACACTCATGTGAGAGTTGGGGGTCAAGCCTGCTAGTAATGCCTGGCTCCACGGTCCCTGCACTCTGCTGCCGGGTGGGAATGTGAATGGAGGAGTGAGTTCCAGAAGGAGCCCCGGAAACCTGGTAGGAAAGGGCAGCCCACAGGCCTGGCAGCCCAGTGTGGGAAGAGAGCTATCAGACTGGCCCCAAGCCAACGCTCCCACCACGGTCTTAATTCAGACTCAATCATGCTGACCCCAGGGCCAGAGCCTCACCCCTCTTCCTCTCTTCCCCTCTTCCCCAGAGAGAATGTATGTCTTAGCTTCTGTCCCAAGGTTGGGTAAACCCTGACCTGGATCCCCACAGACCAGAGAGGGAAAGCTACCCTGTGCCTACCTTGCCCTTCCACGTCTCAGCTGTGTGGCCATGGTAAGTTACTAAACTTCTCCGAGCTTCACTTCCTTATCTATGCCAAGGACATGGCTGTTGACCCCTCCTTCTTTCCAGCACCTGTGGCTCTTTGCTCTCCCCAGTGTCCCTAGCGCCCTGGGGCTGAGTAGGAGGGGGACCTTCCTCCTAGAACTGAAGAACTCACTTTGGGAGTAGCCCCCACCCCTTGTGGGAGGAGCCTATGTTCGCTAAGCTAGGGTGGGCATGTGGACACCAAGGCTCCCAATGGGGAAACTGTCAACCTGCTGGCACCGTTTCGCTCACCACCCCCTCCCTAACACCGCTCCTTCCTTCTCCACCCTTCCCGGGATCTCCAGACCCAAACTGTCTAGTTCACACCACAGGAGGAAAGGGGAGGCTGGGAGGGAGGGGCACTTTCAAAGGTCAGAGAAAGTGCTCATTCAAGGAAGAGGAATGCTTAATGGCCAGGAGAGCTGGCCTGAAGGCCATCCTGATGCTGGGCAGTGGGCAAGGGACACCACCACACGGCTGGGTAAAAGACCAGCTCCCTGCTCACCCTAGCACCCTGTAATGCCTCATCAGGGAGACAGGCGTGGGAGGAGACGGCCAAGCAGGGCCCTGCCCCTCCCAGGCCGGGGCGCCAGGCCTACCTGTCCAGCAGAGCCTTGTAGCTGAGCACACCAGAGATGAGGCTGGCTGCGAACCTGCAGGGACACGGAGAGACAGGAGGAGTCTTGTGAGCCAGCTCTCCCTCCCCCCAACTCTCTCACTTTCCCCTTTTCCTTCCTAACTTCCTCCCCTTCCTCTCTCCACCAGCGGCGGCGCGCCGCCTCTCCCTCTGCTGCAGACCCACCCATCTATACGCCAGGCCCCCCGTGTGCACTCACGGGATGTGGGTCGTGCTGCCCCTCCCCCAGGCTGTCATTCCACCCCAGCCTTGGATTACAAATGGCCCTTTGGTGAGGACTGAGAACGGCTCAGCTCTGGGGGTGGGGAGAGGAAGCCAGAATCACCTTGAGGAGGAAGGGGTGTCTGAAGGAGTGGGAGAATGAGCGGCAGGAGAGGGAAAGTGAGGGGGGGGGTGACCCTGGGCAAGGCCAGCCCCTTGGCTGGATCTTCTGGGAAAAGCAGTCTCCTGGGGGCAAGCCTGCAATTTGAATCCTTTTAGTGGCTAATGAAAAGGAAAGTGAGTCCTGGGAGGAAGGCCTCGGGGACCAGTGCCAGGGGACAGTGCTCTCTTAACTGGCCGTGGATGACGAGGCCTGACTTAATTGCATACGGGGGAAATGTCCCTCGGATGCATTTTGGAGAACTGTCTTCAGAATCCATCCATCCTCATTCTTCCTTCTAGGGGAGAGGGGGGCAAGTGGGAGCCAGGCCTGGGCTGTGCCTCTCTTTACCCTACTGAGATATTAAGAGGATGAAATTCTGACAGACTCCAAAAGGGAGGCCCTTCTTCCCCACCCCTCGCCACCACTGCCACCATCCTCAGTGCACCTAGAGGCCCTTCCAGCGGCTCACTGAGCTCTGAAATTGCAGCAGATGGCAGCTGTGCTGGCGGGGAGGGACGTCCCTCCTCCAGGAGTCTGTTTGGAGCAGGGCTCCAGGGGGCACAGAGAAACTCTCAGGCACCTGGAGCAGCATGTCCCAGCCGGGACGACTTTTAAATGACAGCTCACAGATCCAACCGGGTCAAAACCACTGTGTGGGTCCCTGGGGTCCATGGCCCCCATTAGTGCCATCAAAGAAAGAATGTGTTTGGGGCAAGACTGTGTGTTTATTACTGAGCACCACCATGCCTAACCTCCCTCCTGGCCTGATGGTGCTGGGAGTTAATGTCCTGAGCGCACCCCCCCCCCCAAAGCTCAGCCAATGCACAGGCTCTGGCCTCTCCTTCCTTGGGTGGGTTCCTCTGCTGCACACCCAGTGGCACCGTGGCCTTACCTGAGCTGGTCATTGGTGTCTTGGAAGTGCTGCCGGGCAAAGATCACAGCTGGGCTGGAGTTGACTGGCAAGGCCAGGCGGTTGTTGAGATACATGTCATTCAGCCAGTATTCAGATACCTGCCAGGGAGCACAGGGGAGGGGCACGTTACATCTGACCCCCTGCACACCCCTCCTAAACAGGAACTGTGCTAGCAGAAGTCATCAGTCCCGTTGTGACTACCCTGGGTCAGCACCTCCCCCGGCCCGTGGATCCTTCATTCATTCCACAAATGCACTAAGCTCCAGCTATGTGCTGAACCTGCATCTTCCCAGTCTTCCACCCCATGTTGTTTCCTTTATTCCTTCCTCTGTTCCCATCTTCAATGATACATCCCTGCACTACCGGTAGGTCCTTGTTGCGCCTCAGTCCTACCTGTCACTGCACTCTGCCTTTTAAGCTCATCTCTATCCCGTCTTTCCGTGTCCCTGTCCCTAGCTCTGGGCCCCATCTCTCCCAGTCTCTCACCTCTCTGTCTTCACCTTTCGCATTCTGCGTCCTTCTCTTTCCCGTTATCTTCCATCCTGCCTGCCTCCCTCCTTTGTTCCTATGCTACCGGTCTGTTCCCCTCTATCGCCCAATCCCGATCTCCCCCGAGTCCCACCGACCTATCGGCCTCACCCACATCCTCTCCTCTCCCTCTGACCCCCACAGGGATCTCTTGTCAGCTTCTGTCCAGCAACCCTTACCCAGTTCGCCGTCTTCTCCTGCCTCTCCAAGAGCTTTTTCTGCAGGGTCTCACCCAGGCCACCAGGGGCCCCAAACCGCTTCACGATGGCCTGGCTTTTCCTGAACTGCTCCTCAGGTACCAGGTGCTGCATGCACTGCAGGTAAGTGGCCAACGTCTGCTGCAGCGGAGGCACTGGCAATTTGGGTAGGTCCTGGAAAAGAGGGTTCATGGCGCTCACTCCCTTCCCGTCATATGGCCCATACCTATCCTTGAGTTGGTGCCAGGACACGTCCCATTCTGTCCCATCCACATTCCCCATTCTGGAACCTGTTTACCGGGCTTAGTTAAGCAGACTTGTAAATCAGAGGCCCTCCTGTTTGCTGTACTGTCCCTGTACTGTCCCCGGGTCTCAGGAAGGCACAGAAGGCAGATGACAGGCCCGGGTTCACACCCTGACCTTGCTGCTGGTCAGTTGTACGTCCTTGGGAAGGTCTCTCCCTCTGCAAGGGCCCAGCTCTTCATATGAAAAATGATCCTCTCGCAAGACGGAAGGGATGACAGATGTGAGCGTGCTTACAGCCCATAAAGGATGGGTCTGGGATGAAAGATCATTGGCAAGATTGCTGACTGCTGGTCACTCTTCATATGGGAGCTCTTCCCAGCTGGTGCTCCAGGGTGTGTGTGCTCTCTTAGAGAGAGCCCCGTGGGTGGATTAAGACAGCTTTGGGTGGAGACATGGCTTCCTGGGGGTAGGGGCTATCTCTGCCCTGCGCTTCTTGTTTCACACTTCCAGGTATGAAACCCAGGCAGAGGACTGGTTCCATGGGGGAACTGGAGTCACATAAGGAACAGTGGAGGTGTTTCTTGCCCAGATCTCTCCAAGCCTCAAGTCATTTCACCCATAGGACACAAACAACAAATCTTCCTACCTCATGGACCCCAAGGAAACGAAAGAGAAAAATAATTGGCTCCCGTAAATGTATGTCAGGTTTGGTTAACTGGTCTTATCCCTCCAAAGGGAATTATGAGAAGAAGCCTGTGGTCTCTGGGCTCCGGGTGAGGTGAGAGTCAGAAAGGAACCCCCCTGGACTCCTCCCCCACGAGCAGTGCCTGTTCCAGTTAATCAGCCATGGTGGGCTAAGGGTCTGTGTGCTTATGTCTTCATGTGTTACATAGCCAGGGTGGGGGGTTTTGTCAGTACACATGAGGAAACTAACCCACAGTGTGGAGAGACTAATCCTAGGTCACATAGTAAATGTATTTTCTCCCCTCCTCTCCCTCCTCCCCTCGCCTCCCGACTGCCCCCCCCCACACCATCCTTTGCCCTGCTCTCTCCTCTCCCCATCTCTCCCCTCCCCTCTCTCAGGGCCTTGCACATGTTAGGCAAGCAGTGCTGCTGAGCTACACCCCCAGTTCACCTTTCTCTGGGATTTTCCTCTTCTTACAACCTTTCTGCTCTTCCCCCGTTTCCCTCTCTCAACCCTTGATAACAGAGCAGATCTTTAATGCCTGCTGTTGCTTAAACTGTTGGCACACAGCAGGGTGCCCTTCTTCTTCGGGGTTTCTTGTCTGTGAGGTGGTGAGTCAAGTTTCTATAGGGTAGTCAAGGGCTCACCTACCCTGGTGGGCCGCTGAAAGCACCTGTCCTCTCCTGAGGCAGCCCTGGGTGTTGGCAGAAGAAGCACTGATGGATGAGTAAGCCCCACCTGTCTGATCCTGTCTCTGCAGCTCACTACTCTGGCTGGAGGTGGAGTGTCAGCACCAGCTTCTGGTGCTGCTGTCCTGGGGAACACGACAAATACAAGAGCGGGCCTGGCCAGTGCCCCGGGTTGTTTAGCCCGCTTCAAGCAGGCCAGGTTGACTTCTCCTCGGCCACTCTTGTTCCTCCTCTTATATTTATGGGGATCTGTGTGGATGGGGCAGGCAAATATCTCCAGAAAGCATAGAGCAAGCGGGGGTCTGGTCAAGAGGGGTGGCAGCTTTGACCAGAGTGTGCTGTGGTCCAGCCTGGGTGATGGGTAAAGATGAACAAATCTCAGTTTAGGCATTTCAGCTCCAGGCATGGTTCCTCCCCTGACTGTTGCGGACCTCTGGCCTTGTGAAGACTGGGAATCCTGGAGTCTGCGTATTTCCTGGGTGGCTCCTATGAACCAGGCTCTGGACTAGTCTTAGAGACAGTGGAGAGACAGAGCCTGTCCTCCAGGAAGCTACATCCCAATGCAGGGGAAGAAGAGGGACATGCCATGGGCTGTAGCAGCAGAAGCATGGGTCAGCTATAGAACTTTGGGCAATGTAAGGAGCAAGTTCAAGGACAGAAGACAGAAAGTTCTGATAGGGCCAGGCGGAGGGGCGAGAAGGGTGTGGTAGAGGGACCAGCACATGCAGGAACTTGAACTGAGATGCACTGCTCTATCTCTGGAAGGTGAGATGTAGCAGGAGGGAGGGTGCCTTCTCAGGGAGGCTGCCCAGGGAAGGTAGTGTTGTTTCAAAGCAGTGGAAAAGATGATGCTTAATGCTCCTGGGCTGAACCAGTGGCAGCAGTTGGAGCTGGGATGTGCCAGGGCTTGGGAAGGGGATTCAGCCTTGCCTAGACAAGCACATTGGACTCGAAGCCATCTGAAGTAAAACTTGGGGTACAGTGAGGTTGGGAAAGGGTGAGGGAGATGGTGCCTGACTGGTGCCAGGACCTCTCCCTTGGACTTGAGATTAAGAGGTGTGGTCATCTGCGTTCCCCAGCAGCCTGAAGCTATAGCTGGCATGTAAAAGCCGCTTTTGCCCCCAAAGCCTTGACTCCTCACGTGGCCCACAAGGGAATGAAGAATGGGATGAAAGCCTGGCACCTCTGCTTTCATTTTGAATGTGCTCCACTTTGGGTCAGACTCCTGCCTGATTCTGCACGTAGGCACTCAAGGAGTATCTGTCTTTAAAAACAAAACAAAACAAAACAAAACAAAACAAAACAAAACAAAACAAAACAAAAACAACAAAGAGACAACAGCAGCAGTACATGACCTAACTCACCCCTCTACATGGCTGAAAGGACAAAGATAAGAGGAATTTAACGTAGCTGGGCGGTGGTGGCGCACACCTTTAATCTCAGCACTTGGGAGGCAGAGGCAGGTGGATCTCTGAGTGCAAGGCCAGCCTGGTCTACAGAGCAAGTTCCAGGACAGCCAAAGCTACCCAGAGAAATCCTATTTCAAAAAAACAAAACAAAACAAAGAGAAACTTAACCATCTCTCACAGATTTTCCAATGCTCCAGACCCTCCAAAGGTACCTAAACCTCTCCAGCCATTGTTCTAAACACCTTGCCCTTCCACAAACAGCACCATCTGAAGCCTTACAGAACAGACAATCCTGCAAATCAGGGTAATTATTCATAAGGAAGCTTCCTTCTGGACCAAGAAAACATTGGAAACCAAACTGCTTCCCCTGAATGGTCATAGAAGTAACTTCTTCTGACCACCTTGCAGAATCATAGCTGAGATAATGGCCAACCAGACCCCATCTTAAGTCTGGATCGTGACTGTTTAATTGTACATGTTTCTGCTCCTATGCCAATTCTTCCTCTAAAAACTCCAGTTTATGGCCAAGCCTTGAAAATAGATTTAGAATCATTGGACCTCTTTACCTGTTCATCTTCCCAATGTGTCAATTGATTAAGTCTCTTTCCTCTGCCTTTTTACCATAGTGCCAGCTTAATTGATATATTGAGGACAGATGACTCAGTCTAGCCTGTTGGAACTACTAGAACCAGAGCTGGGGCTTTTGCCTTAAAACTCCAGTAGTGGGGCCACTAGCCCTTCAGGCCCAATCAGACTCCTCTGAAGAACAGGACGGGGCTGCAGTCTGGCCTTTTCCCTAGGAGAATACAGAGCTGGGGGGACATCGAGGGGCCAGTGCCACTCAAGACTGTTCTGGGAATAAGAGTGTGTGAGAGGAGAGATCAGGGATAAGACACATGGATCAGAAAGTTACTTACCAGCTCCTCCTCACTGCTAGAAGGTTTGGCAGCCATCTTTGGGGGGACCTTTTCCAGGATGGGCATCTTGGTGATTCTTGCTCCAGAGTAGCAGAGCTATGAACCTTGGAACGGAGAAGAAGCGGTATCACAGAAAGCCACTTAGGCCAGAATGAATCCCTCACCTCCCATAGCCTTACCTCCATACTAGAAAGAGGCCAGAGACTGACACTGGTGTGTAGGGAACTCAGTGCTGCTGTGACTGCCATCTCAGACCTCTGTCCTGTGCCCCTGACCACAGTGACTTCTCTGAATCCAGAGGGGGGGGGGATGAGTCCTGCCTTGCTTGAGACACCAGCTGGAACCTGCTTCTGCGAAGCCGCTGTGACTCAGGGCTAGCTGACCACCCCAAGTAGCACTGGGAGGACCTGGGCTGGGCTTGCCCACTCCCAACCTACCAGGGTCAGAGCACTAGCTTTGGTTTGCCTGGAACTCACCTGATACACGTTGTGCTGGTCTCAATTTTTACCCCAAACTGTAGCTCCTCAAGGGCAAAACCATACCAACTGTGTTCAGATTTTCCTCTAGGATGCCTGGCCTGGGTCAAGTATGGAGTAGAGGGGACGTGAGTTCAGAAAGCTCCCCCCTCGCCTGTGTGTGTGTGTGTGTGTGTGTGTGTGTGTGTGTGTGTGTGTGTGCTTGAGTGCCCTCCAGTCTTCTAAGGCCCTGTATTCTGTGTGACATTCTGGGCTGCTTGAGGACTCTGGGGTCTGCTGGCAGAGTGGTGACTTGGGTAGTCTCTGGTACAATGAGAATATGGAAGGACACGATACTGAAAGATAGGCAGTCAAGACCTCTAGGGTCTCTGACCTGGGAAAGGCACATTAATTTGGAAGGTGCGATAGAAAATAAACTAGGCTAAGAATGGCATGGGTCAATTTTCTAGAGCTGTGGGGTACATCCTCCGCCCCACTAAACCAAAACCTGCACAGATGCACAGTCTAGATTTCTACCAACCTACTCTTTATTTCCCCCCAAGAGGCTAAAGTTGCTGTTTAGCTGGTTGGACCACCAGCAGCAGCAGCAGCAGCAGCAGCAGCAGCAGCAGCAGCCACCACCGCCGCCTCTCTCAGAGTCAAGCACAGCCAGGTGCTGGCCTAAGACTCAGCTCATCCTGGGGAGAGGCCAATCAGAAAGGTGGAAGAACCAGACTCAGGGATAGAAAAGTCTGGGAATGCCTGGTCCCACTGAACAGAGAACATAAAGGCTTTGGAGGTTTGTACAGGGCACTCCCAATACAATAGTCCTTGAGCCCAACTGTGCCCAGAAATTGCCGATGCAGATGTGGATGTTCTGTTGATTACTTTGAGGGGTCAACCAAGCCAAGGTCAAGTTGATAA
>CABHPQ010161991.1:0-20352 GCA_902168405.1 Peromyscus aztecus | reverse complement strand
ATGTTCAACATGCCAGAGCTGTGGGATACCTGCCAAGCAGAGCTGCACAGAGGAAGGAGAACTAGCCCCAAAGACGTAAGTATGTTACAGGAAGCAAAGACAGAAGGGTGGAGCCTTCTCAGCTCTCTGACATCAGACATGGATTTGAGGTTTGCCCTTCTGGATTTCAGTCTTATTCTGGTCTAGTATTTCCTTATTATGTCCAGATTCTTGCCTTTTTGAATGGTAATATATATTATGTTCCATTACATGCTGGAAGTATACAATTTGCTTTTTTGATTTTACAGAGGGTTACAGTTAAGAGGTTGCCTTGAGTCTCAAAAGAGATTTTGAACATTGTACTTTTAAACAGTTTGGAGACTGAAAGACAATGAGGACATTTGCCATTGGGTTAAATCCTTTTGGTATTATGATATGGCCCAAGGCTGGGGGCAAAGAAATAGAATGTAGTGGTTTGAATGAGACGTCCCCTATAAGTCTTGAGCATTTAAATACTAGGTCTCAAGTAGGTGGCTGTTTGTGGAGGATTAGGCACAATCCTTGCTGGATGAAAGATGCCATTAGGGATAGGCTTTGAAGTTTAAAAAGACTACTGACGTTCCCGGCGTGCTCTCTGGTCTCCTATCTGCAGTTGAAGATATGAGCTATCAATCATTTCTGCTGCAATGCCTTCACTCTGCCATCAGAGACTCTACCTCTCTGGAACTGTGAGCCCAGTTAAATGATTCCTTCTATAAGTTACTTTGGCTATGGTGTTTTATCAGAGCAATAAAAAGTAACTAAGGGTCACAGTTTAAATAAATTTATTCTACTTGGGGTACTAATGCTTCCCCCAAGAACCATAAACTATGGAACAATACCCTAGTACCAGGCATAAGAAACCTCCATTTGAATTATTGAGCAGGAGAGTCCAAGAGACCCAAGTATTTCAGACACAGGATTTGGAAGAGCAGAGCTAGATCTGGCCCCAAAGCCTCCTCTCTGAGGACTAGCTTTCACAATACTGGAAGTGATATGCAGGCCACCAAGGGAGGGAAACAACCAATATTTCTAGCCAGCTGTGATGCCTATGAACTACAACAATGATAAGCATGTCAAGATATCCTACAATTGCGATAGTGGCACTCATATCTTGGTGGTAACCAACATCCATCTGATAGCACGAAAGATCTACTGAACAGGAACAAAATCATGCCTGGTACTTGAAAACCCAGTCAAGCCAATCACCTACGGCTGATGAAATCATGTATCTCAGTGGTGGTACTGCCACTACTGCCACTTTCCTAAACTAGTTTAATTCCTAACTGCATTCTAAATACTTATTCTTATACCCAGGTAATTGTAGCTCTCAACTCTCATTAGAGAAACTTCTTTTGCAGCAGAGAGTGACTACTACTTCAGAAAATCGTATCAAGTCAAAATGCATAAGCCACCATACATTTGGTTCCATTTTCTATGCATGCATCCTCTTATTATGAAAAGTATAAAAGAAAACTAACAATATTATCATAATATAAACTATTAATGTTATATTAAAATGGAAAGAATCAGAAAAAAAATTGTAACACAACCAATGTTACCAGAGTTGACGGACTTTTACTTTTTCCTTCTTGAGTTTCTAGTAATGACTATTATAATTCGAAACTTAAAAATACAGGAAAGTCTTCAGAATAATAAGCTAATGGGTAACTAGAACTCTAATAATAAAAAGTAAGAGTACTGACCTCCAATTTAATGTTTAATAGAAAGAAACATTTCATCTATTACACAATAAAATTGAGTGCATCTTATCACAAAATATAGCAAATGACACCTCATTATTTTATGGGATTCATAGTTTAGTGGCACTAAGAGCAAATCAATTTCATGAAGAATACATTAAGCTTGTTTTAAAGAAAAACAATTGTCAAATGCCAACACATCAACTTTTCTATTTATTCCATTCCCGTAAAAATATGTTACAAAGAATAATCACTCCCTTTATACAATCTCAAAGTATAATTTTTCTTTCTTATACTAATTGTATATAGTACTAAATGAGTACTTGGAATTTTAAATTTGATTTATCAAGTACCTATCATGTACTTTAGCTGAATGTATTCCGTGTAGGTTCTTGATCAGAATACAAAAAGGGAGAAATGTAAAACAAAACAGCTTGAAATAAAAATTAATCACAAATGTCTTCCCTCCGTAACTGTCACCTGGTTAGACAAATTCATAAAGTGGGTTTGGAGTCAAGTGATCCTGGCTGCCTCCTTCCCCTCACTTATCTCCAGGTAAACATGTCAACTGTCATAAAGTGGAGCATTTACCTTACCTTAGCTCTTAAACATTTCCAGACTTGGCCTCCTCCCCTGTTTATGAATCTGCATAAGGTCACTTAAACCAGCTTTGCCACTAAAAACCTTCTTAAACTTCCTCCTCATGGGTTCCCTTCTTTAAAATAGTAACAGCACCATCTCAGGACTATGGCGAATGCTGTTACCCCACACTTGGCGCATGTACACCCTCTGAACTCCCCTGCCGTCATTTCTATCTACAGTGATGACGTCGTGCCATTACTAGGTAAATTTGTGAGAAATCAGACTTCTCCAGAGCATGTCCAGCTTTTCTATTTCAGTCTTTTTCCCCCCAATCCCGTGCCTTGCTTTTTTGTGCTGTGCCGGATTTGTCAAGGGAGAGTGCCACATGTAATGGGGACTTAGGATGGAAACTTTAGAAAATCAGACAAAACACGGAGTGGGCATCAGTATGTCACTGTCTGTTCTTCTGGGTCCCTAGAATGCTCCCTTCTCCCTTTGCTCCCTTCTTCCCACATCTGGGTTCCATTCAAGATGCTGAGGGAGGAGTCAATGGCCCATCCTCTTGGCTCTGCATCAAAGTCCATCATATGACAGATTCAGAATCATCTCCAAATCACTTTCAAATGTGAACCCATCTGTCCCACACTCATTCAATGCTCAGTAATGGCCTAGTAACCATAGTAAAAGTCCTCCTGGAAATAAGATGTGTGAGAGCTACACAGAACTCACGAGCCTGGAGCAAGTCTGAAATGTACAGACATTCTGAGGACCGGTAGGTGCCACGGATAGTCCTCTGGAAGACCCAAATTCTGCACTTTGGGAAGATCTCCCTGGTTGCATCTTCTATGGAAATCTTTTGCCTTTTCAGTATTCACTGGACTACAGATGAAGTTGTAACTTAAATAAGCCCCAATGGGGCTTCTCAGGCCTCACTGTCACCTCCACATGAAAAGAATGAAGTCTTAAAAAAAATGTTTTGAGTCTTGAACAAATAAGCCTTAGCAGAGGCTCATGAATCTCATTGCTGAGTGAATTTTTATTTTTTAAAAAAAATGATAAATATGTGGAGAAGCTGCTTCTTGCAGTTGCCAATTGACACAGAGACCCTCCACTTGCCAATATGCAGAGAAGAATGGACTGTGGGGTGCTCACCCCTAAATGACATGGACATATTACACCCTCCTGAGGAGGCACAGGGCACTTCCAGGATGAGGGGGCAGAAAGATTTTAAGAGTCAGAGGTGGTAGATAATTGTCTTTTCTGTACTCAATGGGGCTATTGCACATATGAATTCTCAGTAAAACTGACAACATGCACAAGATTTACTCAAGTTCAAGTCAGAAAAAAAAATCCCACTATGGTGGGGGTAAAGCGGGCACAAAGTCCCACAACTTCTGAAGAGCTATCAGCCTTTGATAGCTGCTGGGAGATGGAGAGTCAGTTATTTTTTAATCTGTTTTTTTTTTTCATTAAGAGATATTCTATTCCTTTTACATGCCAACCACAGATTCCCCTGTCCTTTCTCCTCCCACCCCCCAGCCTTCCCCCTCAACCCACCCCCCATTCCCACCTCCTCCAAGGTATGGTCTCCCATGGGGAGTCAGCAGAGCCTGGTACATTCAGTTGAGGCAGGTCCAAGCCCCTCCCCTGCACCAAGGCTGAGCAAAGTGTCTCACCACAGATAATGGGCTCCAAAAAGGCAGCTCATGCACTAGAGCCAGTTTCCTTCAATGATGTGAATCCTGGTAGGTTGACCAACCACACCACAGGGCAGGCATCACACTCAGGAGTGGTCAGCAACACAGAGTAGACTCAATGGAAGGGGAGAGGAAACTCAAATAGGGTGGATATGGAGGAGGGGTGGACAAAGTGGATACTGGAGGAGTAGGGGGCTGAAGATGATCAAAATACATTATATTTTCAAAGAATCAATGAATATTATTTTAAAAACTGATACATTTTCTTGATGAAAATCCAAGAGTTTAAGATAAGGTTTGTTTCTATTCTTCTTTAGCAATACCACCATGACTACCCTTCCCCTTTAGTGTACACACACACACACACACACACACACACACACACACACACCATATTTTTCTTTTAACTTAAGAACCATTAAGACTGCAAGCCATGTATCTAACCTAATATCCCCCAAATGCCCTTAATTAGGTGAAAGACTCACTAGGTGCGTGCCTACTACAGACTGGGTGCAGAAATCTCTCACATCCTGTGGTATTGTGGATCTACCAGGTAACAGAAGCTAAGATCCCTGTATCACTCCATGGAATAAACAGAAATACCCATCACACTTCTGATAGGCTAATAATCAACATCTATTGACTTAGACCATTGAAATTTAGAGGCTAATTTCTTACTGTGTTTAATGGTCCCCAAGTTTATATAATCAAGTACTCAAAAGCATTCTAAAAATATTGAATTTTCTTGTCATAATGTATACAATTGTTTTCATTTATTTAAAGCTCAATAGACAATAACTGGTATGCTACTTTGTTCATGTAGCATTCATTAATGCACAGAATGAAGAAATAATCATAACTCAGCTTGCCAAGAAGTGCAAAATTATTTATTGTTCATGTTTTCCATTGATCAAATAAAATGGCATCACAAAAGGCACTTCTAATATTCATCTAAAACTTACTAGTTACAATGAGCATAAACTATATATGAAACAAAAAGTTACATGGAAATAGTCAAAATTTTCTCAGTATGCAAAGATTAAATGTAATGATTTTTAAATACCAAGGATTGCCACAAGCCTGCATTTTTAGCTTTTGGATTATTGATCATTTAAGGCCTAGGTGTACAACATTCTGTGTATGTGCTATACACTTATTGTATATACAGATAGATTTGAAATTAAAATAAAGAAATCCAAATTAGGTTGTAAATACAGAACATAACAATACTGATATGACCGATCTATAATATTACAGAGTGACAGAAACTATAATTTTGCCTTTAATTATTCTACATAACTCATTAGCAAATTGGCAAACAACTCTCTAATATTGTCCCATTTTGTTATAGTTTATGCAAATGAATGTTTGTATCTGATGTATGCATAAAGAACTACCTAAAATTTACACCTTTGAGTATCTGAAAAGTAGTTAACCCTGGAGAATTTGATACAAAGAAAGGTTAAAAGGAGCAAAGCTTTATTTTCTCCTTGTACAATGATACATTGTATAATCTTTGTAACTGTGTGAATGATTCACTCTTGTAAATGTTTTTAATAGAATAAATTGTCAGAGCTGACTGATGGAATCTGGAATGGTTTCATTTATATTTAGTGCCTAGAACAATGCCCTGCCCAAGGTAGGCTCTCAGTAAACAGTTGTTAAATGAATAAATCAAGTCATCACATTCAGAAAGTGCCCGTACATGAAAGGAGGGAAGCATTAGTGTTGTTTGATTTCACCACAGAGAGATCTGCGTTGTGATAGAACTGACAGATGACATTTGCTTTCCAGGGACACATCATAAAAAGACTCTGTTCGCATTGTTCTTGAAAAGCTAATAATAAAATTAAATTAGCTATTACAAAAATAGTTTTAATTATATATTTAATCACTGGTAGGAGTTGCTTTTTTTTTTCCTTTAGAAAAACACTAAAGCCCTTACGGTTTTAAAACGGAGACTATGTAGTTCTATTTAGTTTGGAGCACCAAAGTTTTGAATGTACCACTTTCTTTTTCTTAGTGTCTTTCAAATAAAATTTCAGAGAGCAGATAGTTTGCCATTAAATAAAAAGGACTTCTAAAAATACCATCTCTGTGATGAGCTGGGTCTTATGTCAGACTGGAAATATAAGCTGATTAAATCCATAATGATCACAGAAAGAAAGGCAGATTCTAGACATATTAGGTAGAATTGTACTCAAGATAAAAAGGAAATCATGGGAAAGATTTAGCAATCTCAAAACCAGCTGGAGGAGTCCTGAAACTGGCATCAGGAATGCCCACCCTTGATGGTAGGACTGAAAGAGAGGACATGCCAGTATCAGGTTCTACCAGTCTTGACTTTGACCAAAAGTCCTTCCAGGAAAGAAATAGCAGTAGAAAACAAATTACCTAAATTTAAATGTCCATTTTAGAGCTACTTAAAATGTGTTCACATCCGTAAACTAAATATCATTATACTGGAAAAACGTCTGCTCTGAGAAAGACAATATGGAAGGAATATGAAGGTGAGTCACAGAATAGAAGAAAGTAATACCAAAAAGCTCACTTTTTGTTGTTCAAAATGTCCTTTTTTTTTCATTTATTTTACTTTTGAGACTTTCGTACATGAGTACTATATTCATATCCTCTCCACTCCTCTTTCTCTCTTGTCCAAGTCTTTCCTCATCACCTCCACTCCTTCCCCAATTCATGACCTCTTCTGTAATTAATATTATTACACACACACACACACACACACACACACACACACACACACACACATAAATAGAGCTTGCTGATTTCATTCCCTATTTCTCATATGAGTATGTGTTTGGGGCTGAGCACTTGTAATTGAACTAATTCATAAAAAGAAAAAAAAACAAATTAAAGACAGTTATCCAAATGACTCCTAACAAAGTGGGCAAAAGAAGAGCTGGAGGTGTAACTCAGTGGTAGAGCACATGCCTCACATCCTCCTGGTTCTCATTCCAACCTCAGCACAATCACAGAAGGAAAAAAAAAAAGGTAAGAGAATCTGACTGTACTGGACAATTCATCAAAGAGACACATAGGAAGCTGACGTGCATATGAAAATGCACACAACATACATTTCATTAGCGAACTGAAAAACAAACACTAGTGCACACACACGTTAGTTCAGTTAAAATGAAACCCTAATAACATTCAGTGCTGGAAAAAGTCTGACCAGGATTCCAAACAGGAGCTCCCAGCTGTTGCTGATAGGAATGGATAATGAAACAGCTAGCTTGGAAAGGACTGGCAGTTCCCTACACATCTAAACAGACCTTTATCATAATACAGTATTGACGTTACTCAGTTATTAACCAGTGGTGATGAAATTTCATCTTCACACAAGAACTTGAAGACTGGTGTTAAGTAGGTTTGCTTGCAAAATTTCTAAGACTTAGAAGCAACTATATGTCCCTCATTATGTAATTATACTGGTCACTGGAGAAACAGAGATGGAGCTAGAGACAGAATTAGAGACAGAGCTAGAGGATCTGCCAATGAGAAGACACAGAGGAGCTTAAATGTGTATGACTAACTAGAAACTGAGAAAACTTTATGTGGTGCCATTCTAACTGTAGAATATTGTGTACAGGGAAACCTATGAAGACCACAAAAAGGATTGCCAGGAGTAGGAAGGAAAGACGAAGAGGTGAGGAACAGGAGAAAGGACAGTGAAACTTCTTGCTGTGGGGTATTGCTCTGTACGCTGTGAATATGTATGTGTTGCTCTGATTGGTTGATAAATAAAACGCTGATTGTCCAGCAGCCAGGCAGGAAGTATAGCCAGGATAAGCAGACAAGGAGAATTCTGGGAAGAGGAAGGCTGAGTGAAGAGACGCCAGCCCGTCGTCCAGGGAGCAGCATGCAATGGCGCACAGGTAAAGCCATGGAACACGTGGTGACATATGGATTAACAGAAATGGGCTGAGTCTAAGTGTAAGAGCTAGTCAGTAGTTAGCCTGAGCTAATGGTCAAGCAGTTATAAATAATATTAAGCCTCTGTGTGATTATTTTATAAGCAGGCTGGGAGCTGCAGGGCCCAGGCAGGACCAGAGAATCTTCTGACTACAACTGCTCTTTTTATTTTATGTCAGATACATTTGACTAAGCCATAGACATACAACAAGACTGAAACTTTATGTAAACCTTGGACTTTGGGTGATGGTGATATACAAATAGTACCAAATGTTCCTGCAGCTGGGGGTGTGAATAATGAAAGTCTGTACGTACTGTATACATTATTGCTGAACATGTGTAGAGTCAGAAAGATACGTCATTTTTTTAGCTCACTTTTGTATGAACTTAAAACTGATCTAAAATATAAAATATTTATGTTTAAAAGGGACTAGAAACCCATGGCCTGTCCTCCAAGCCCTGTATCCAGACAGGGGCTCCAGACTCAAAACACCAACCCCACCCATCCTAACAGTCCACTTTCCACCCCTTCTCCAGGTAAGGGCCCCTAGACTCTGCCATCAACTCTGCCCACTCTATGGCCCATGCTCTGGTCCTCATCTTCAGGTAGAGAACCCACTCTTGCTGACAATTCCACCCATTACTGCATCTTGCTTTCAGCCCCCTGATTCCAAGTAGGGACCTTAGACTTCCACAACCAACTCCATCCGTACTCCATAATCAACCCCATATTAGGACACAAAGCAAGTCTCAACAAGCATGGAAAACCAAAATAACATCTTTCATCCTATCTGACCACCGTGAATTAAAATGGTACCAACCACAATAAAAACCAGTGAAAGAAACTATACAAACTAGCAACACATGGCTGAATGATGATTGGGTGAAGGAAGAAATAAAGAAGGAAAATCTAAAATTTCTAGAATAGAGTGAAAATGAAAACATAACATCAATGTCTACTAGACACAATGCAGGCGACACTAAGAGGGAAGTCTACAGTACTGTGTGCCTTATATAAAATGAGTTGAGAGATTACTAATTAATAATGATGCACTTGAAAGCTTTCAGAAAACAAGAACACACACACAAAAAAAAAAATGGACAGGAAGAGAAAGTCAAAATCGGGGCTGTTTAAAGAAATAGAAATCATGAGCAGACTTTTGGAGCCCACTATCTATGGTGGGACACCTCTCACAGCCTTCCGGCAGTGGGGAGGGGCTTGGGCCTGCTATGAATGTGCCAGGCTCTGCTGACTCCCCATGGGAAGCCTTACCTTCTTGTAGGAGGAGATGGGGGTGGATTGGAGGGGGAAGCTGAGCAACAAGAGGAGGGAAGAGGGGGATCTGTGATTGGTATATAAAATGAATAAAAAATTTTTCTTAATAAAAAAAAGAAAACAGAAAAAAAAGGGAAAAAATCAAAAAATATTTGATTCTTTTAAAAGATTAACAATGTTGACAAGCATTTTAATAGTTTTAACCAAAAGAAAGTAGAGAATTAAGAAAATAAGAGGTGAAAAGGGAAACATTAAAACAGGCACTGTAGAAATTCAGAGAATCACAAGATGTGTTTATAAGTCTATATTCCATCAAATTGGAAAACCTATAGAAATTTATAGATTTCTGGATTGTATATATAATCTACTGAAGTTAAATAAAAATGAAGTGAGTAATTTGAATAGGCCATCCAAAGAGATAAGAGATCCAAATTTAAATATCCAAAGAGATAAAAGCAGTGTTTAAAAATACCCCCATAACACCACCAAAACAAAAAAAAAATTGTCCAGAGCCAATGGATTAAGTACAAAACTTCTACCAGACCTTCAAAGAAAAAATAACTTCAGTAGTCCTCAAAATATTCTGCAAAATAGTAAACAAAGTAGTATTTACAAATTATTTTTAAAAAATCATTACCTCCTCGTACCAAACCAGACAAAGGCCTAACAAAACAGAAAAATTATAGGCCATCTTTGATGAACAGAGATGCAAAGCCTCTCATTAAAATATTTGCAATTTTGATGAATTTGCAAAAGATGAATTCAAGGACACATCAAAGTTGTTATGCACTATAATCAGGTGAACCTCACCTAAGAGATTTGGGGATAGTAAAACATACATAAATCAACAAACCCACCACATAGACAATTTTTAAAGATTAAAAAAAAAAGAAACAATTTGGTTGCCTCATTAGACGCAAAAAAGGCCTTTGGCAAATTCCAACATCCCTTCATGATAAAAGTCCTGTGGAGCCCAGGATATACAGGATCTACCTCAATATCATACAGGCAACACATAAGAAATCCATAGTCAACATCATTCTAAATGGCCATCCTTCCAAAAGCAATGTACAGATTCAATGCAATCCCCATCAACATTCCAACACAATTCTTCACAGAAATTGAAACTGTGATCTCAAATTTTATACGAAAACACAAAAGACCCAGAATAACAAAAAGCATCCCGAGCAGGACCACTACACTGTAGAAGAATAAAACTTGATCCTTATCTCTCACCCTGCACAATATTCAACTTCAGATGGATCCAGGACCTCAACATAAGACCTAATGCCCTGAAATTGACATAGGAAAAAGTAGTGGATATGCTTGAACCTATAGGCACAGGAAAGGACTTTCTGAACAAAGTCCTAGGAGTATAGGCATTAAGACCAACAACTGGCAAATGGAACCAAATGAAACCAAAAGATTCTGTATTGTAAAGGATACTATCACTAGAATGAAAAGGCAGCCTATGGAATGAGAAAAAAAATATATTTACCAGTTACACATCTTACAACTGGTTACTATATATAATGTACACAGAATACAAAAAAAAATCAAACATCAAGGGAACAACACAAATTTAAAATGGTCATGAAACTAAACAGAATCCCCAAAAGATGAAATACAAATGGTGATAAATGTTTGTTTGTTTGTTTGTTTGTTTGTTTAACGTTCAACATCCTTAGCCATCAGGGAAATGTAAATTAAAACTACTTTAAAATTTCATCTTACCCCAGTCAGAATGGCTAAGATTTTTTTTTTCTTTAAAGTGATGACAAGTGGCTCAAGTGGACGTACAGAAAGCAGAACACTTCCTCACTGAGGGTAGGAACATAAACTGGAGCAGCAACTAGGGCAGTCATCATAGTGCTTTCTCAGAAAGCTGGAAATAGGGGCTGGAGAAATAGCCCACAGGTAAGAAGCACAGACGGCTCTTCCAGAGGACCCAGGTTCAATTCCCAGCACCCACATAGTGACTTATAACAGTCTATATCTCCAGTCCCTGGGGATCCTATATCCCCTGTGGCCTCTTGCAAACACCAGGTCTGCACATGGTGTACAGACATACATGCAGGAAAAAATGTTTAAAAATAAAGTTAAGATGTATTTTTAGCTAGAAATAAAGCTAACACGTGATCCAGCTATACCACTCTTGGGCATATATCCAGGGGACTGACTCTATATCTACCATAGATATACCAGCTCATTCATGTTCATTGCTGCTCTCTATTCACAATAACCAGGAAATGGAAACAGCCTAAATGCCCATCAATGGATGAATGAATGATTTAAAAAGTAATACATTTACACAATGGGATATTACTCTGCTCAGAAGAAAAATAAAATTATGAGATCACCAGGTAAACTGATAGAGCAGCAAATAATCATTCTGGGTGAGGTAATGCAGACCATTTGTGGATGTCAGCTTTGAATAGTTTGGTATGTGTGTCTCATTTTGAATACCCACAGATGTCAGGGGATTAGTAAGGAGCCATGGGGAAAGGGTCTTTCAGTCAAAGGAAGAAAGAAATCAGTAACATGAAGGGAAAGGGGGAAAAATCAACTGAAAGGGTCTAATGTGTTCACTGCAGGACAGGGTAGAAAGGAAATACAGAGAGGATAACCAACACCAAGTAACTTCTGATGAAGTCATATGAAAAAACACCACTGCAGAATCTTCCTAAAATATAAACCTATACATATACAAGAAGAGCCTAAATATAACAATACCCCTACTCGATACCACAAAGCACCAACTAAAAAGCCTAATGTTATAAATATGGTCTAAATTGTAGGATCTCATTGGGTCCCTCCCCTTGGAGACCAGGGAACCCCGCAGAAGAGAGGGAAGAAAGATTGTAGGAGGCAGAGGGGATGGAGAAGGCAGGAGAACATGGCCCACCAAATCATCCAAGCAGGACTCCCATAGGCTCACAGAGAATGAAGTGGCAAGCACCAGGTCTGCAAGGGTCTGCAACAGTTCTCTGCATATGTTGTAGCTGTTAGCTTGGTGGTTTGTGGGGTGTCTAACAGTGGGAATGGGTGTGTCTGACTCTTTTGCCTGTTCTTGGGACTCCTTCCTTCCTTCCTTCCTTCCTTCCTTCCTTCCTTCCTTCCTTCCTTCCTTCCTGCCTTGACCAGTCTTGATATGAAGGGTTTTTTGCCTTGTCATATTGTGTCTTGTTTTGTCCTGTTTGCCTGTCATCTTTTGGAGGCCTGCTCTTTTCTGAAGACGAAACGGAGGGGAAGTGGATCTGGGGCAGAGAGGAGATGGCAGGGAGCTGGAAGGAATGGAGGGAGGGGAAACGATGATTGGGATGTATTATATGAGAGAAGAATATATTTTCAATTTAAAAAGAAGAATGAGTTATCTTTATTGGAATTGTTGGACAGAGGGGTCCCACGGACCCTCAAATGTTTCAGACTAGTGTCATTGCTTTTGGTTACCCTCCAGTACTTGATGGTTAAGACTCTATTATTGCTGAAGACATCACACACTTTGAGGCACAGAACGTGGAGAAATCAAGCTGGTTTTGACCTGAATGCTTTATCCCCACTGACTAGCTTTCATGGGGCTGAAAAGTGCTATGAATGTAACAGGAGGAGTAAATGAACCACCAATCTTACCCAGCTCTGAGAAATGAGAGGTACAATAATGACTCGCCTGGGAAGATTTGTCCACTGGTTCAATAATGGCAGGATTGTCGTGAGAGTAACCAACCACTTTCTGATTGGATGTAAGGTCCATCCCACAAGATAAAGCTCATATTTATCACAATAGTGATAAATATTATAAACTAGTGCCAAGAGCCTAGACAGGGCATGGGTCCTAAAGAAGAACCTACTATTAATATACCACTAATGGGGAATAGTATTAAAACGACTCCTAACAACTTCTCGATATTAATTACCTAATTAATTCATACCCATTGATTACTGTGCTACGCAAACCCTAGCTGAGAAACTTCTTTTTACCGAGGATGATGATTTACACAGAAAGTCACAAGCGGTCAAAGTGTAGAGAATCGGTGGCAAAGGAGTGCTCAGCCCTAAACATCTATGTCACACTAAACTGTCAACACTTGGGGACTATTGCAGAAGAGGGATGAGAGACCAGAAGATCCAAATGACAATGGACGAGTGTTTTCAGACACAATAGGCTGGTTGTACATACAAACTCAGTGTTTATGACAGCATACACAAGACCTGCATACACAAGTCCTACTCAAGCTCCAGCCCCAAAATATCCTAGCATGAAGGGGGGAGTCGGACACGGAATCCCATTCCTCACTCTTTGGGCAATCGGTAGCTGCGTGATGGAGATGGCTTTCTTTTGTGACCTGGTCCCTGGTAAGTCTAACACACTCTAGTGCACGACTGCCCACCTAAGAGTATATCAGTGTGCTAGTGGAACACAGTGGGCTGGGTATGGAATGGGTGGTGGATCTGGGAAGAGATGGGAGAAGAGATGAATATGATCAAAATAGAATTCATGAAATCCTCAAATAATTAATAAAAAGTAATACATGAGTGTATGTGTGTGCGTTGTCTAAAAAGTTATAAAGACTGAAAAGGAAATGAAAGGTTAAAATGGGAAGAAATCCAGACTCTTCTTTGGATAATTTACTTCAACTACGAAACTCCTAAAAAACGAATCACTTGTGCCATTTAAATTCAGGACTTTCCAGTAGCTGATTAACATGGATTAACTGGTTAGTCATTTCTCAGTTTATACTAGATTCTTGTTATCAAATTAAGGGAAACCAGATTAGGAGGGCTCTAAATCAAATGATTCAAGCGTCATGTGTACTCAGAAGAAAATCCCATTTGTCTGAGCTTATACTTCGCTCACACTCACTCACAATAGCATCTAAAATCTGTTTGTCAAATGTCAAACACCCCCACCCCCCGGCTTCGCTCATTCTAACCTTCCCTGGTGCCTTTATCCTTGAAACATGATTGAGTGCCAGCAACCTAAACACTTTGCGTGAGGATTCCTGAGAAGCTTTACTTTCTACCCTGAAAGACTAAGGGTCTCTGTGAGCTAAGAACTGAGTTCATGTCTGTAACCACCACAAGAGAGCCCTCGGGAGTAGCCACACATCCGTCATGGAGGCTATGCTCAACACAGCAACTTTCTGGAACTTTCATTTACTTGATGACTGGAAATGAATGTGTTTGGTATGCTTTAATGAGTCTCAAACAGTCTAGCATGATGAGCTGTGAGATTTTTATCAGGTGTAAAATAGTTTTGGGGTGTGTGTGAGGTAGAAGACTTTTGTAAACTTAACATATGTAGGAAGAAATTATTATAAAAATTATAGATTGCAAATAGGGTCTACGACATTTTTCTTCTCATTTCATTAATATTACCCAGTCTTAAATTCCGCTTTGGGTTAAGAAGGATCAGAAGAAATTCAAAAGATCCTATCAACTCCATGTTTGACTCGCCAGTGACTTTCCCCATCAGGGCCAGCTACTTAAGCACTAGATTCTCTTTCAGTCTCCACTGACCACACAGGACATGCAGTTGTTCCAGATGTTTTGATCACATAGCTCTTCAACTTCCTTAGAATAAAACAGCCATCAATATAAGGCTTTGGATATAATTTTAGTATGTTTCATGTTTCTCCTTTTCTTTCAGATATCCATTTAAGAAGGCTTATAGTTTTAATAAGCCAGGGTAAAATATATAAACGTCCTCTCTTTCTCACTGAAAACCACTCTGCTAAGATGTTCCCCTGTTCTCACCTCCCACACATCTCTCCCCTGTTGAAACCTTACCCACCCTACAGAACTTTCTGGATTGCCCACAACCAGATGTGCTCTCGCCTCTCTGAACTGCACACTACTTTGTACTTTTCTTACGGCCCTTCCCACTTTGTGTCTCACGCTCATATTCTTGCACATGGCCTCCTACTCAGGACAGCACCATCCTTGAAAACAGGGCAGCGTTTCAGGTGTCTTTCGCCTCTTCCGCCAACTGCTCTGCACATATTAAACACGCTGTGTTTTTCTAACTAGTCTCTAAGGTTTGGGGTAGCAGATGATTTGTTAGTTTGCTTAGTTTTATTGGTTAAGGGCTTTGGGGCTTTTTGGTTGTTGTTTTTTATTTAATTTTCAGTTTTCATTTTTGCTTGCCGACAGTTCGTTTTGTTGTGATTTAAAACCAACGTCTTTCTATTATAACCCTAATTGGCCAGGAATTTATTGTGTAGCCCAGGCTGGCCTGGATATTTTCATGATCCTCCTGCCTGGGGTTATAGGTGTGAGGCAACATATCTGTCCTCTCTAGTTCTTGAGAATTTTGTTGTTTTTGTCTTCTTTTCTTTTATTAAAAATATATTTCTTTCATACAATATATTCTGATTATGGCCTCCGCTCCCCCAACTCCTCCCAGTTCCTCGACACTTCCCCTCCCATCCATATCTATTCCCTTTCTGTCTCTCATTAGAAAACAAATAGATATTTAAGAAATAGTCTTAAAAATAAAATAAAACAAAACAAAAAACAAGTCAGAATAGGACAAAACAAACCAAACGAAGAAAAGAAGTCCAAGAAAAGCATGAGAACTACATATAGATGCAAAAACATACCTTCACATACAAGAATCCCACAGAAACACAAAAAAGGACCTATAGAGTTAAAATTTAATTATTAATAATTAATTAATTAATTAATTAATTAAACTCTGACACAACATTATCAGACAAGGAACTTCCGAAGATGCCATGGAATTCGCTTTGTGTTAAGCATCTACTGCTGGGCATGCAAGTCTACCCTTAAGAGTAGTTTGTTTACCCATAGACCAGAGACAGATCCCAATTTCCCTGCCTGGGTGCCCCCAAACAGTTCGAGCCAAACAACAATCTTCCGTTTCCAGAGGGCCTAGTCCAGTCCTATGGGGTTCCATAGCCACCAGTCCACAGTTCATGGGCTTCTGGAATCCAGTGCCTGTTTTGTGACACCTTGCACAGCCTTGGTGCAGTGGGAAGGGGCTTGGACCTGCCTAGGCTCAGTGTGCTGGACTTTGCTGACTCCCCATGGGAGACCTCGATTTCGGGGATGTGGGGATGAGGGGTGGCTTGGGAAAGAGGGCTGGGGGTGGGAGGAGGGAGGAGGGGGGTCTGTGGATAGCATGTGGAGTGAGTAGAAAATTTCTTAATAAAGAAAAATGAAAACAAAAACAAAAACAAAACAAAACAAAAAAAAGAGTAGTTTGTTTCCCCAGTGAGACTCCCTTGGAGAAAACTAAATTTTCATTTGCAAGAAGATAATGATTTGGAGATAGCGTCTGGGTTAGGGATGAAGGCATGTGTCCACCTCTCCTTTCAGCTCTAGGACTCCATCTGGTACAGACCTGTGCAGGCCCTATGCATACTGCCTGGTCTCTGTGAGCTCATATGTGCACAGCGCTGCTGCTGTGTCTAGGCCTTGATCCTTGCTGTTCTCCACTCATTCTTGTCTTTACATTGCTTCTACCTCCTCTTCCATAAAATTCCCCGAGCCCTAAGGGGAGATTGGATGAAGACATGCCTTTTAGTTCTGAGTATTCCAAGGTCTCATACTCTCGGCATATTGTCCAGCTATACGTCTCTGTATTTGTTCCCATCAACCGCAGTAGGAAGCTTCTCTGGTGATGGCTGAGCCAGGCACAGATCTGCTGCCCTGGCCTGTGATCCTCTAGGAGTTGGACAGAAGAACAGGAGGACACTTTCAAAAGACAGCAACAGGCTGGAAGCTTCAGACTCAATCAAATCATTGACATCTTTGTTTCATTTTCTTGACAGCAAACCAAAGGACTTTCACGGTGCTTCTTTCTGGAAGAGATGGTTCTTCTTGAGGACCTCAGCTACACCTAACACCTCGTTCTTCCAAATCTGTCCCTGACTCCTAAAAGATTACCTTGCAGTCATCCCTGGAATTATAAATCAAAGAAAAGTTCCTTTGCTTTCCTGTTTTTTTTTTTATCTTTAAGAGAAATGTTAATGATATTAAGACATATGCACATAAATAGATCAATACACAGAGAGACATATGAAGAGGGATATTTCATTGATTCCCTCTCCCCCAAGGAAAAAATTTCTAGACTCTAAAAGATATGAGTTAACCATCAAACAGAAGCGCGTACCCAAAATGTAGTCTGGTCTGCCTTTTGTATGCTAGAGATCATAAATAAGTCACTTAATTATCTATGGACCTCATTTTCAAATTATCAATTGTTTCTGTGGTTTGTCTGTTTTATGTTGTTATGAGGCTCGAGTGGGGTGGAATAAAAAGCATCACACAAGACTGTGCAGAACTGGGCAGAAAACAGGTCAGGATTAAGCGTTAGGAAGTGGCTCTGGAATCAGGCTCTGGGTTGGATCATCACTCTGCCCTGCACTCCCTGTAAACACCCATCTCTGACACCTTCTATGTAACAAGAGAAGACAAAAGAACATGACTGGAGATTCTGAGAGGAGTAAATGAGAAAATCTGTGAAAAGCACTTGGCACTGTGTCTATTATTATTGTAACACTGTGGCTTCAATAAGAATTTTGTTCGGACCTTTTAGTTTCTCAAATAACTTGAAGCTGCATGACATGACACAGGCACATGGTTTTTATATATAAATCTCCTTGAAGGACTGAAAGACTTAGAAAACTTTATGGAAAAGAGTTTGCATTTAACTATTGCATCACACACTCCAAATCTCTTGCACAATGCTAAGTACAGAAAAAATAAAAAAGGTAGACTACCTTCAACACTCAAACTAAATTCTTGTCATTCAAAAGTGAATATGAGGTAGAGCATAGTGGTGCATGATTTTAATCTCAGCACTTGGGAGACCAAGGTAGGTGGATCTTTGTGAGTTTGAGGCCAGCCTGCTCTACATAGCAAGCTCCAGCCAGCGAAGGCTACCTAGTGAAACCCTGTCTCAAAACAACAACAACAAAGTAAATATGATTTTTAGCCCCATGAATGAAATTTGACTTTTGACTGATTTCTATGTTCTCATTTATAATACAATATTCTCCCAGTGCCCAATACTTTTCTTATCATCTCAAATGCTCCACTTCCGTGTACTAGAAAACAAGAAGATTATGTGTACCCTGAAACATGCTATTCATTTTTGGTTAACAAACTCCACAGTAAAGAATTTTTCTAGTAGCCTGTTTTGACAATTCTTGTAATTTGCGGTGGTGTTTTCATTACAGTGTGTCATGCAGGAAGCCACAAAGGATTAGACATAGACCAGCTCATCCACATTTCGTCCGGCCAGTAATCACAGTGCTTCCCACCAGCATCCTCAAGTGCCTTAGTGCCCACTTCCCACTTGCCCAATAGGACATTCCCTAAACTTGGTGAGAAATAGATGGGCTGTATGGTCAAAAAATGTCATTATCTGCATTTTATTAGTTTCTGTGATTCGATCCTTCAGAAATACCATGGCCCACAGCAAGATGAATATTGTGTGGGTCTAAAGTGTGGGATTTAGAAGCCTCAGAAAACTTTAGAGGAAGCATTAGGAAAGAAGAGGACAAGCACACATGAGCTGGAGAAAGACAGAGCCTGCACAATTGGATCCATGCTGGACCATCCTCACAGCATGATAAACCTGATTTTTAAAAATCCGTAAATCATATGTTCTCCATCCAAACCTGAACTGGGCAGAGGGAACTCCTACCTTTATGAGACTAATGGAAACCAGGCGATATGATTGTCATCAGGGTGGAAAGGCCACACCCAGAACTTGTTACCTGATTTATTTCCATTTCCTGAGTTATTTTTGGCAGGACACACGAAGGAGTAACAAAGTCATTTTAGAACTTTGAGCCCGCTCATCAATTAAAGAAACTATCTACAGCATTCCCTTTTACCAATAGTACTTCAATGCCATCATTCTGATTGATTTCATGAGTCCTTTGACAAAGTTACGTATTTTTTTTGTTTTATTGTTGTTGTTTGTTTTGGTTTGGTTTTGTTTTGTTTTGTTTTGTTTTTTTTTAATTTTCTTCCTCTTCTTGACATTCTAATCCATCCCTAGGTTCCTCTTTAGATTCTCTCAACATTTTCCTGCATTTCTTTCCCAGGTTTCTGTCCTGACACCAAAGCAGAAATGATTATTCTTAGCTCTCTCTTCACCTTGACTCTCTGAATGATCTCATTCATGCTGATGGCTTTAGCCATTCTCTACAACTCCTCATATCAAAATAGCACTGTCTAACCCTAACCTTTACCCTGAACCTCACGCTCAAATTTTCAACTATTGAACATTCTCCTGTAAAGATGCTGTGTCTTTTATGAATTCAACTATCAAATTTGACTAATTTAAAATGGTATAAAGTTATATTTATGTTAGGATTGCTATTTTTATTAATATGAGATTATACATACATGTATAGAGAGGCATGTGTGTGTGCTTGGGTGTGTGTGTGTGTGTGTGTGTGTGTGTGTGTGTGCGCGCCTATGTGTGTGTGGGTGTGCACAGGAGACCATGAATACTGCTTTTTCTCTTCAAATGCTGTCTCTTCACATTTATATTCTAGATACTACATACAATATCCTTCTGTGATTAGTTAGCTATTTCATTCTTATTGCCTCTCACAGTACCTTTTGCTTGACTCTATCATATTTTTACACAGTAAGTAACTATTAATTCACCTACCTGTGTATCCCAGTTGTAAAGAGAAACAGTGAGCATTTTTTAATCTTGTTAGCACTATCCAGAACTCTGTCTGGCACAAATGAAAAATCCAATCAATATTTACAAATGGATATGTTAGCCAAGCAATTCAAAGGCTGACTTTATTAACTTCAAGTTTTTCAATGTGACAATTCTTTAGACCAGATAGCACACAATTACAGTATTTTCCACTTACACTTCATTTGCTGTATTATAAAACACATCTCCCTAAAGCTTATGGCTCAAGTTACAGCATTACTGAATTTTTCGAGACTTGAAAAAAGTGATGATGCATGATGTCATATGATTCTCAGTTATTACTTTTTACTGTCTCAGAGATCTATAACCAACAGGTCTCTGAGCCCTTCCAACAAGCCATAGACTCTCCCTAGCACCCATGTTTCCAAGGAAGAGATGAAACTTACGTCAGTAGCAGGACACATTCCCTTCAGCCTCCTTCCCACCTCATCCAGG
>CABHPQ010161990.1:31440-43969 GCA_902168405.1 Peromyscus aztecus | reverse complement strand
GTGCGAGCGCCGCACCTGCGGGCCCGGTTGTCGGGCTGTCGCAGCGCGGGGACCGCCCTATTAGGAGCTGCCGCTGACATGAGTGCAGGTGAGTGCTACGACTGGGGATCCGCCGGCACAGAGCTGCAGCCCTGGCAGAGTCTTGAGGACTGGGTAGCAATCGGGCTGCACCTGCAGTGCAGAGCCCTGAGCCCAGCGGCTCCACCCAACTTTTGCTCCAGGGTTTGCAGTCCAGAAAGGCCGGCCCTCAGCCCCTGCCCCTGAGCCTGGGTCGCGGAGCTCCGTGGCGTGCGCCAGGATTCCTACCCACAGTGCCAGCTAGGGTAGCTGCGCAGGGATGTCTGGCAGGCGCAGCTCCTTGCTTCTCGTGGGGGTTCCAGGTTGCTTCAGTAAAGGGACCTGGGTCCAGTTAAGGGGCCCGGGTCACCGCAGTCCTAACCGTGGAGAGAGGTGTGATGACAGGCGGAGCTTTGCAGCAGGGGACTCCGCCCTTGCGCGGTTCCCGCAGCGCCTGGGTGGTGGCGTCTGGCAGACCCTAAGCGCCCCGGCTTCGCCGCTGCAGATCTGAGTGCCAGAGCCTCTATGTGTGTCAGTCCCGGCGCTGTCTGTGCGCGTTGTCCTTCCAGCTCCTCAATCCTGAGCGTCTCAGCCCTGCCTCTCCCGCCGCACCCACCCACAGGGATCTGACAGCCTCTGTGCGATGCTGGAAAATCCCAGGTCCCTGCAACCCAGCAGCGCCTGTGCTCAGAGAGAAACTGAGATCTAGAGCTGGAAGGCTTTGGCTCAGACACGGTAGCGTCTGCACATCACCTCAGGATGCACCCGTCTGACATCCTCATGAATGCAGTCTGTGGGGAGGGCTGATCCTTGCATTCCCCAGCAGAGAGGGGCAGGCCTCCATTTTCAGGAGCTATGGCCAGACTTCAATGATTTGAGCTCTGGCAAGTGATAGAGATTCGAACCCAGGGCTCCTTGATTCCAGCATGCTTCCTTCCAAGCCCAAGTTGCTACTGACAGCAGTGTGGCCCTTGGCCATGTTGCATAAACCAATAGGTACAGCTGCTTCCTCTGGGAGAAAGTGGACAGGGAGGGAATGAGCTTGGGGACAGCTCACTGTGGGCTCTCAGCCTGGAGTACCTCCTCCCAGGAGACTGTCCCTTCTCCCTCCTAGCCAAGGAAGGAGAAACTTCCGCAGTGGCTGTTGAGAGTAACTAAGCAAGTGGCACGGGAAGCGGGATCCCTCCTGAGATGGCCAACCTGTTACCTGGGGGTGGATGGGGAGGGCATCCTCAGTCTGGGCACGCCGTCCAGACATTTATCTAATGGCGGTGGAGGTAATGGCTGGGTGCATGTAGGGTAATTTCATGCTTTCAGACTATAATTGATACTTCTGGTCCTCCCGTAATCAGGAGCCCTCAGAGGGAGCACAGGTGCCCACTCCCTACGTTTGTACTTTCTGTCCCTAGGGGAGGAGGGCTGGGGTTGTCATGGCAAGGAGACTAGGTTCTGAGCTATGGTGTGTGCCTGGTAGTCTTGGCCCTGGGACGTCTTTCCAGTCTTGGCCGGCTCGTCTGGAACTTTCGTTCCCCTCTAAGCAGGAAAGCCCTGTGAACAGCAGCCCCTCAGGAGTGTGGATGGCCATTGTCGTGGCTGGGTCCCCTGGGTTCCTCTTGGAAATGGAGCTCAAGTGTTGTCTGGCCTACCTGTCTCTTATGTCTTGGCTCTGAGTAGCCTATTGTATGCACAGTGGTGAGGCACCCTCGCTTACAGTGGAGGAGAGTGGACAGAGGCCCATGGGTTCTAGCGTGTGGCTGCTGTGTGTGACTGGCAGCTCAGGAGCTTTCATTGTCAACAGGGAAAGACTCCTCTGTGCCTCCCCGGGAACCTGGAACCTGGAGCAGACAGGTTTCATGGAGTAATACTAGTCCTGACCATGCCCAGATGGGCAGGTGATGGGAGTGCCTGGCAACCTGTACAACCTCCTAGGCTAGAAGTTCCTTCCCAATTGTGATGAGGATAGAGAGGGCGCTGCTGGGGTCTGACAGCACAGTGTTTCTCCATGCTGGTTCTGGTGTGACACTGAGGCCTGTGGATGCCACCCTGGCTGTGGCTGCCTCCTGTTGATCTCAAGTGGCCAGGAAAACCGTACAGAACACTGCAACGAGGTAGAAGAAGGAGATGATGCTCCATGGCAGACAGGACTTGATCTGAATCCAACATACTAGCCGTGCAGTTCTCTGTGTCTCAGTTTCCCCAGCTGTTGGAGGAATCTCTATAGCTATGTGTGCAGAGCCAGCCTTCACACAGTGAGGCTGTAAGGTGGTCTTGGGAGCAGAGGTCGCTTCTTTGCATTGCAGCCCCTGTGACCACAGTGGCATAAGGGTCTAGGAAGACATCTGAACAGGACACCATGGATCCTGTGCTGGCTCTGCCAACAGGCACTGGGTCTTGAGTAAGGCCTGTGTACTTGCTAAGCCTAGATGCCCATGGAGTTAGGTAGCTATAGACCTGGCTGAGCTGAGGCACATACGTGCAGGCATGTGCGTGTGCATGTCTGTGTCTGTGTGTATTTGATATTATAACTAGGTGCCACAGACCAGGGGCTTTATGGGGAACTTTATTTTTGGACAATGCTGGAGCCCAAACAGTCAAGATCAAGGCATCAGCAGACTGATTCTCTCTCCTTGGCTTGTAGACCGCATCCCCTCCCTATGTCCTCACAGATTTGTCCCTCTGTGTGTCTGTGCCCTGATGTCCTCCTCTTCTAAGAACACTGTGCTGATTGGATGAGGACATGAGAGTGACCTCATTCCATCTTCATGACCTCTGTCAAAGCCTCTTCTCCACATACAGCCACAGTCTAAGGTGTTGGGGTCAGGACTATACTGTGTGAATTCAGCTCATGACAGGTGGAGGCATGGGAGCCTGGCTTAGCCACCGTTTACTCCCATGGCTTCTGTGTAAGCAGCTGGAAGGGACCCAAGGATGTTCCGGATGTACTCACCCCCACACAGGACAATGAGGCCTGGAGAAGGACCAGCACCCATCCAGGGTCAAGGAGAGTATTTGGTACATCTATCTAACACACTTGGAATGTGGCACCCGCTCCTCCTATCCCAGGAGTGGGCAGTGTGTGGCCACAAGCTGCCTGCCTGGGTACCACTAACATACCAGAGCAGGTCACCAGCCACGGTGGGGAACAAAGAACACCAGATATCATGCCTTCATCCTGGAAATATCCACTAGGCGCCTACCCTGTGCCTGTGCTGCTCCAGCTCTGAGACTTTGCAGCAAACAAAAACGTGAGGAAACTATCAGTTTCTTGAAACTTGCATCCTAGGTGGGTGTGGGAGGCATTAACAGTGGATATGGTGACCTCTCAGTGTTAGCGGAAAATGTTTAAGAAAACCAATTTCATTAAAAAGCTACACAGCGAGATCCAGAACAGGCACCAAAACTACACTGAGAAACCCTATCTCAAAAAAACCAACCAACCAACCAACCAACCAAACAAACGAACAAAGGCAGCAGAGGGGAGCTGGAGAGATGGCTGAATGGTTAAGAGCACGCGTTGCTCTTCTAGAGGACAAGGGTTTGATCCCCAGCACCTACATGGTGGCTCACAGCCTTCTGTAACTCCATCTCCAGGGGAATCTGATGGCCCTTCTGGCCTCCTCGGACACCAGGTGTGCAGGTGGTGCACACGAATACGTGCAGACAAAACACTTGTACACATAAAGTAAAATCAATAAACAGTGGATGGTGAAACTGCATCTCACCTGTGAACTCAGCACTCCCACACAAGGAAGAAAGGCCAGCATGTCTGAGGTGGCGTTACTGCCCGCTCTTCTTTGTAATGGGATGGATATAGAGTCCAAAGCAGGAAACAGTGTTGTTTTGATTCTGGGGATGGTGTACATGGGTTTGGAAACCCATGATTGCAGAGAAATGGGATGTTCCATTCTGTAGGAGTCACTGCCCTTTGCATAGAGCACAGACGGGCACCTCATTGTCCATGGCTAGGTGGAGCCGAGTACAGGCAGACACTGGGTCCCATCTCTCCTAACAACTCCACTGTGGGTAAGGTACAACAGAGATGAATCCCCCTAACCCTGAAATGTGTCAGGAGCCACATTTAGTCAGGACTCTGAGGACCATGAACTGGACTGACATTCTCTGATTCCTTATGCTCTGTATCCCCAAACTCTGACTTTATTTCCTATGATGGTCAAGGTTAATTCCTAAGCTAGCTACCCCAAATTAATTTTCTGATAATGAGATAGTTTGGTATTTTCTAGAATTAGATTTGAAGTTGATGAACGCTTGGGAAGTCCATTCTGATATCCCAGGAAAGGGAGTGTCCTGTGACCCTTTGAGTGTTCCTAAATTACCCTGCCCCACACTGGAGAGCTCTGAACTGGCGAGAGGGAAGAGGGTCAGCCCTGAGGAAGGCCCTGTCCTGTCACTGGCCCTTTAAAAGGGGCCACGGCCTAATCTCAGGGCCAGGCCAGGCCACAGTTGCTGACACTGGCAGCTGTTGGGACTCAGGGATGCTGGCCTCGTGCCCACCTGCTTTAGAGTCTGCGGCTGTCCTCTGCACGGGCTCCTTGTATCCTTCCTTGTGCTTTCCTGGGGCTGTACCAGCCTCATCGGAGGTGTGGTGGGACCTGCCCTGGAGCTGGGCCTCCTGGCTGGCTTCTTGCCGTCCTCTGTATTTCCCCGATCATGTATCAGGGTCTTGGGAGACTGAGGGTGCTAGGCACTTGGTACCCTTGCCAGCTTCCTGGCAGAGCCTCAAAGAGCAGGTAAAACAGCCACTGCAGGGGGACTCTGTGACAGACAGTGTCAGCTCTTGGTCACTATCATGTGCTGTGATGGGGGCTTCTAGGCCACTTTGAGCAGGCTGGGCTTCAACTAAATTGCTGCGGAGAGCCCCAAGGCCACTGGGCCCTGGCAGAGTAACTCGAGTGTCTCGTCTCTGTTTACTCCAGGAACGTTTCTACCACACCGCACAGCTCAGGGCTTCTAGGGTATCCGCAGCACCCAGGCAGGACAGACGGGCTTGCATGTCACCTCAGCAACCATGCTCATGGGGGCCATTCCTCGGGGCCCCGGGCCAGACTGGGGATCTGCTTTCTCCTGTATCCTCCTCATACCTCACAGGCCTAGTGCTGGGGTTCCCTCACACAGAGGGAAACTGAGGCCTTGCATGTCCCAGCAGTTACCTGGTGTCACAGGACTGGTTAGTGGAGGGCCTGGAATTTGAACCCCAAGGGGCCCAACTGCCCTGTGTCGCCCTAATGGAGTGGATTGTGTCTGATCCTTCTCCACCTGTGTGCCCTGGCCATCAGCTGGGGCAGTTTCTGTTACTTGGTGATATGAATGAGTGCTTTGTGTGCACAGGAGCATTACCTCAGAGCTTCTTAGAGGGATTTGCATGCCTGTCTTCACACCTGAGCCAGGGAGCCTTGCTCCAACTTCCTAGGTACAGGGTTTGCTGGCATTCATCTCCAGCAGCCTCCTCCGCCTTCTGCGAAGTCTCCCCCTGCGGTCATTGATCCACACTTGGACAGCTCTGATCCCAAGAGAGGGATTCTTACCACATGTAGCTCACATGCCTCCCTATAGGTCATCTGGACTCCTGGTCCCTTCAATACACAGCTCTGACTCCTGCCTCAGATACCCCCAGCACACATGCAGGGCCTTGGCCCTCCAGAGTCCACTGTCCACTTGAAGGGGTCTGTCACAATGCCTACTTCTCTTCTGGTTCCCACAGCCCTGCCCTGCCAGGGTCTCCCTTGGTGCCACTTTGGGCTAGCTCTTGCCCCACCTTGTGCCTTAGCGTACCTGTATGTAAGAACAGGGGCACCTTGGAGTATGTGGTCCTGCCTGGCCAGGAAGTCAGCTTCTGAGGCTGACATCGTTTCAGGTAAATGTGCCTGCTGGTCTTCCTCATCTGGTGTTTTTACTCTGTTCCCTTCTGGGGAAGTATTTTGGCCTTCAAGCTTTGGTTAGGGTTAGGGTTCTGATGCGGAAGGACTGACAGTCTGACAGGGAAGAGACACCTGAGTGGCACGCACAGTGACTGCCTTTTGGCTCCGTGGGAAAGATTAGGGCGGGTGGAAGGGGGGGGGCTTTCATTCTAAGACCCTTATTTTTGCTGTTTGGCTCAGTAAAGGGGCTGGTCCCAGATGCTCTCTGCCTGGGAGCTTTTGGCTGGTGGTGAACATGTGTGTCTCAAGCAGGTACCCTATGGATGCTTTTGGGGTTCTCACGCCACCTGCTTCATGGCTGAAGAGTTCCCCATCTGAGGGTAGTCTGTAGTCAGTGGAGAGCATAGGGGCCCCTTGGCACAGTGGGGTTCCAGGACCCCTTGTTAGGTATGTTCCTCCAATAACCCTTTGCCTCAGTTTACCCACCTGTGAGCAGAGCTAGCACCAGTTTTTTTTTTTTTTTGTTTTGTTTTTTTGAGACAAGGTTTCTCCATGTAGTTTTGGTGCCTATCCTGGATCCCACTCTGTAGACCAGGCTGGCCTCGAACTCACAGAGATCCACCTGACTCTGCCTCCCGAGTGCTAGGATTAAAGTCGTGTGCCACCGCCTGGCATAACACCAGCTTTTGGGGATTCTTCAAGACGCGGTAGATACTTGGAAGTCGGAGTATAGGGACATCTGAAACACCCCGCACCACTTGGGGACACCCAAAGTCGCCCTCTTCTTGAAGTCAGCTTACTTCTTAACGGTGTGCCTTTCTTTTTGCCGCTTCTCAGCCCAGCATCACTGCCGATCTGTTTACACTGCTGATCTCTAGGGAGTGCCCAGGTGGAGCATCCTCAGAGGCAGAGGCCCGTGTGGTATGTTGAGTCATGTCTCCTGAGTTGAGCTTTCTGGGCCTTGGGATCTTCAGACACAGGAGCAGGGAGGGACAGTGAGGAGGCAGGGTGATTCCAGTCAGCATGCTGGAATAGAAGCCACTGTCCCTGCAGGAATCCGTCCTCAGGGCAAGGCGAGCCTCAGATTCCTTCCCAGAGCCTCTTAGAGTTCCGGATAGGGAGCTGGTTCCTTGACCCCTGCCCTGGAAGAGTGAATGGGGGCAGCTGGCCCTGCTTCATACTTGGCTCCTCTGCCACTCAGAAAGCATGATTCTCTGGGACTTCAGTGTCCCCAGGATCTGACATGGCAAATGACACCTTCAAGCCTGTGTCCCCACTCCCCCATTGGTGCTTTAGTAGGCACAGAAGCAGAGCCCCAAGGACTTCACTGTCACCAGGATTACTTGTGACTTTCCAGTTTTTGTCCTTAATGGTCTTGGCTTCAGTTCTGAGTGGGCACAGAAGGGAGGTGGTGCTGTTGGTTAACTAGGAGGGGACCCTGGGAAGCTGGAGGGAGAGAATGTTGCGGGAGAGGCAGGAGGGAGCCTCAGGATTGGTGGGCATCGCCAGGGGTGATGGGGGATGGGGGGTGGGCTTGATTCTTCTGCAGCCTGCTGGGAACATACTAATATCCTCACAGTCCCATGAAGAAGCTGGGGTCTTTCTCCTAGACAGTGACTCCCCTAGGAACAGGGCTGGTTGGGAGAGCTTAAATCCCACATGTCCTGGGTGAGGTGAGCAAAACTCCCCGAGGTGAAGGAAGGTGCCCCCAGGGATGCAGGGCAGTGTGCTGGGAGAAGGGAGGAGGGGGAGGGGGCAGGTGAAAGAGTTACAGGAGGTGGGGGGAGGACATGGGAGGAGGGGGGGAGAGAAAAGGGAAGAGGAAGAAGGAAGGGAGGGGGAGAGGGAAGAAGAGGAGGGAGACAGAAGGGGGACAGAAATGGAGGAGGCGGAAGAAGAGGGAGAGAAGGAAGAGAAAAATGAGGGGAAGAGGTAGAGGAGGAGTCACCTTGAGGCTGCTGCCACCTAGTGTTTCTGGGTCTAGCCTCAGCCGGGGTGAGGCTTCCTCTGTTCCAGGAATCAAAGTCTGTCCCACTCAAGCTCAGGGCTGTTCCAAATGTCCTGGAGGTCTTCATTCACTAGCTCTTCTGTCTTCACAGCTAACCCTGCTTACCTTCTCCCTGCCCCTCCAACCAGTTATCTGGACTCTGCCGACTTTCCATTCAAGTTCTGGCCTGCCCCAGCTGCACATGATCACAGAGCCTTGTAGCTCTATCACAGCATCACCTCCCTCCTTGCCTCTGAACCCATGGAGTTCCCTGCTAAAGACTCAGGTCAGGTCCTGGCTGCTGTGCAACTCAGGGTTGCTACTGACCCTCTCTGATGCACTCCTTCTTAGATAATGTGAGGGCTGGATACCGGTTCCCGGGGGCCCCCTGTCCTAATTCTTGGAAGTTGTCACTGTGTCAGCTTTACATGGGCAGAAGGAGTGTTCAGATGTGACTAAATGAGGACCTCGCCGTGGGGACATGATTCTGGGTTACCCAGGTGGGTCTTCATTGGTGAGAGGCAGGTCAGAAGAGATTGAAAACTAACAACCAAAACAGAGCCAGGAGGGGAGCTTCCGGGCTGCTGGCTGCAAATATGGAGGAAGGGTCATGAGCCACGGGATGCGGGAGGCCAACAGGGCAGATGTCTCAGAAGAACCAGCCTTGCTGCACCTCAAGTCCCCCTTTGCAGCCACCCCAAACCCTTTACCCTATGGGGGATCTTGCTTTGATGGGGTTCAACTCCTGCACATTCATAAGTGCCCACTTGAACATCACTCTACCAGGAAGCCCTCCCAACACTCCTGTGGGGCTGATGTGTCCCTGGCACCTCTGAGGATGGATGCCAGATGAGATTCTTCACTGTGGTCCTATGTTCCCAGGGTAGGGTGCAGCGTAGCTGGAGGGGGAGAGACGCTTGTCTCTCACCCCTAGACAACCCTGACTTTGGGCCTGGTTGTGTCCTGCTGGGCTCTCTTTGCCCCCCCCCCCCAATATGGGACCTGGCTGGCTCTCGATGCTCATGGCGAAGGGAGATGATACCTGCTGGTTCTGGTCACCTGGAAACTGTAACACAGAGCCAAGGTCCAGGGGGTGCTCTGACTGTTGTCCCTGGTAGCCATATGGAACAAGCAGAATAGCACAGAGGTGTCCACTAGTGGCTTGGGAGGCCAGTGGCCAAATCTGGCTGACATCAGTGTATAGCTATGCCTCCTACAGTCTCTAGGACAGTCAGTGCATGTCTCTTTCTGATCTGGTGGCTGTCTGCATTCCATGGCTTGTAGCCACATCACTGCAATCTCTAAGGCCAGGGCCTGCCACCCTCTCTTTGCATCTTCCCATGGTGACCTGAGTATGTAAATTTCCTCTGCTTCCTTCTCATAAGGACACCCGGACAATCCTGAGTGACATGGATTTTAACTTCATGGCATCTTAATCAAAACACAAAACCCCCATTACCCACATGAGTACCATATTTCCACATTTTGAGGAGGAAAATGACATCTTTTGGAACAGTCTGTGGTTGGGGTGGATACATCTCCTCTGTGGTACACATATAGTCTGAGAGTGTGAGAATGACTTCTCATAGAGTGAAGGATGTTTCTCTTAATTCACTAAATTTAAACATCCCATGTGCCTTGGGCTTGCCACTTCCAAAGCCAGTGGACAGGGTTGTATCTTCAGAAGCAGGGAAACATACTGAGCCTGAAGTACCTAGGACTTCTGAGATCAGGGTGCTGCCTCGGGAGGTGCTGCTGAGGAGTGGCTCTGAGTATGGCTGGGGGCGGGGCATTAGAAGCCACAGTAGAGGGAGGATGATGTCATCCGCTGTCCATCCAAGCAGAGACCATAGGCCAAGAAAGCCACTGTCCATTCCAGCAGCATCTCTCAAGCTCCCAGGGCCCTAGGACCCAGCATTGCCGAGGACCCTGAAGTGCTTTTCTGTGGGTTACACTTAAGGTTATTTGCTGAGCTAGAAATTAAAATACAGAATTTTTTAAAAAGCTGTTAAATTAAAAGTGTAATAAACGCTCTCACATGAACCCATGAGCGTAGTTAGTGAGTGTGGAATTCGCTCTGCAGATTTGTGACTCTCCTTAGCACCCGGCTTCCCAGACAGTGACCAGACTCTGATGTCTGGTTCTGTGATATCACATGTGAGACAGTGAGGGTGACCGTCAGCTTCTGTCACCACCAGAAAGGACCCATGGCAGTCATGTCTAAACAGAAAATGCTTCCGTGAGCGCCCCTCCATGGGGGTTCCAGGGCTTTCAGGCCCCTGGTGGGGTGTGGGCACAATGGTGGGGGCACATGGCAGAGTAATTCTTCTCAGTTTGTAGCAGGAAAGCAAAGGAGGATGAGGAGGAGGCTAGGGCTCCACTGTGTGCTTTGAGGACACACTCCCTGTGGTTCGGAACTTCCCTTGGCCACACCCCCTAAAGATTATGCCACCACCTCCCAATAATACCACCTGAGGACCCAGCCTTCCTCACTGGGGCCTTAGAGAAATAAATAATAATAAAAAACTAAACAAACAAACAAACAAACAAACAAAACAAAACAAAACAAAACAAAAAAAAACCCAACCCAAACCAAACCAACCAACCAACAAAACCAAAGCAAACTGTAACAACATTCCTGCATGATGAAAAGCCTCATGTTCATTTCAAGGTGCAGATGACATCCCTCCATTCCCAAGACCCAACATGCTTCTCCTGTCCTAGCGCTTCTTAGAAGTCCAAATTCAAAATAAAAACAACAAGATCTTCCAAATAAAAAGCCCAAGTTCAACTGGGCAGTGGTGGCAGATACCTTTGTCCCAGCACTCAGGAGGCAGAGGCAGGCAGATCTCTGAGTTTGAGGCCAGCCTGATCTACAGATCGAATTCCAGGACAACCAAAGCTCCACACAGAGAAACCTTGTCTTGAAAAAAAAAAAAAAAAAGAAACCAAAAACCAAAAAAGTCCAAGTTCAAAGCTTCTGAGACTCAAAAATTCTAAGCTGTGAGCCCCCATAAAATTTTTTTTTAAAAAGAAAAATTATACTTTCTGAGGTAAACATTCTTATTTAAAAATCGAGGAATAGGAAAATAGGAGGTATTGGCTCAAAGCAAGACCAGAACACAGCAGAACAGACGTGAAACCCTAAATCTGCATGGCCACCATCTGAGGCGCACTGCAGAAGGATGCAGGCCCCTGAGGGTTTAGGCATCCCTGCCACCTCGGCTTGCTGGCTGTAGCACCCATGGCCCCTCTCGGGTGGGTTTCTGTTCTACCTGCAGCTTCCCTCAGCATCTCTTCATCTGTGTGGCCCTGAGGTGGGGACATCACAGGCTACAGCTTCAGTGTGTGGTTTTATGCAGCACTCTTTTCGAGGCTGTTTGCAGGAATCTAGTCCTGGAGCACTTGGCCTGGCCTTTGGGGGCCTTCCTTTGACATGCCAGTGAAAGCCATCATGACCCGTGACCCCACATTCTGTACCCCTGTGGAGCCGGCACCCCGTGGACAGCTCAAGATCCGTGAGCCAGGGAACAGGGGTGGGAGGTTGTGTCAGAGCTGGCTTGGACCACAACGGCTGAGGTGGCTTCTGGATGCCTTGTTGGCCGAATTTAGGGCTGGGGCACACAGGGCACCCAAGTGCTCTTTCAAGAAAGAATTCTGTCCTGGAGGTTCTCCGAGGCAGATCTTGTACACCTCTAGTTTCTGTGCCTGTGGTGCCTCTGTGGTCACTCGCCTGTCCCTCAAGAGCCCTGAGTATCATGTACCTTGGAGCTAAGAGCCACACCCACAGCTAAAACTTTACATAGGCTCTTTATAGTCAAGCTGAAGTTTCTAAATCTTTCTGCTTTGCTCCTCTCTGCTCCTCATTCTTGTTAAGCTGGCTAAAGGTAGCTGGCAGTTACCACACTACAGTGGTGCCCATGCCAAAGCCTGAATGTTGTGTTGCCGTGACATGGTTTCTGTCAGATAAACTAGCCTGTCCTTCTGCCCTTCCTCCCACATTCTGTCAGGGTGCTGGAAAATACAGCCATATTCTTTACTGAGGTCTAGCAAGGAGACCTCTGACCCAGTTCCGGGTAGAATCCCCTTTCCACCCGAATCCTCCTCAGCAAAGACTCCACTGTGCACATTTCCTGTAGCATCTCATCTTCTGAGCTCCCCAGGATGGTCCCCCGAGCTCTTCCAACAGCTTCCCGGGGCTCCTCTATCCTGTTCCTCCAGATGCTTCCAAACTCCTTCCTCAGCCCATAGGCTCTTTATAGTCCTCAGGCACAGTTGCAGGCAACGACTTGACCTCTTAGTATAAACTTCCGTTCGTTTTCTGTGACTATCACAAAATACCCGGGGACGTTTAACTTATGGAGAGGAAGTGCCCATTTGGATCTGGAGTTCTAGAGATACCAACCAGTCCCTCACTGGGCAGGCCCATTGCTTTTAGGCCTCTGATAGGTTGTCCATGGTGGCAGTGGGACATGTCGTGGAAGAGTGACCGGTTCGTCCCATAGCGGTGAAGCCAGAGGAAGTGGAGAGGTTGGGACCTCACTGCTTCTGAGGCTGTGACAGTTTCTTTTTTTCTTTTCTTTTTTTTTTTTTTATTTATTTTTTTTTT
>CABHPQ010161990.1:0-21476 GCA_902168405.1 Peromyscus aztecus | reverse complement strand
CCTGTTACCAGTCTGGGGGAGGGGGGCATGCCGATGTCCTGGCACTGGGGTCCTGAGGGCCTGTTACATGCGTCTGTGGATTTCCCATCCACTCCTTGTTTATCTTTTGTCCAGTTGCTTGTCCTGCCCTTGTTGATTCAGGAGGGAGCCAGAGTGTGGACGGCGTTGTCATGGCAGCTGCCGAGTGGACTGCATCTTGTCACACACAGAGAGGAGTCACTTCTGGTTTTAGCCTGGCTGATGGGCTGGGAAGGGTGTGTGCTGGGGGTCAGCAGGGTGATGGCTTCCTGCCTGGGACAGGCTGTTGCTGGACTCAGAGGCAGGGTGTGGTAGAGAGAGGGCCTCTGAAGAGGGAGTGTAGACCCTAGCCCTTCAGATCTGTTATTCATTTCATTACCTTGACCACCTATTGACAAGATGAGAGTCTCCTCTATCCTGTATTCAAGGCTGGCCCCAGCTCTGCCTGCCTCTTCTGACTCCTGGCCATAGGGCCCTACCATCTGCCCCTGCCTTTTTCAGCTTCTTGTTATCATTTGAAGGTTGGTGTGATTATCATCCTCTGGAGAGGTCCTCTGCCTCTGTACCCTGTGCCTTCAAGTAGCTGGGAGCTCACTTCCTACCCTCTCCATACTGTACTGACCATAGATAGCAGCCTAGTGGGTTACTTACCTGTCTATCATCTGCCACGCCCCTAGCCTGTGAGTGACATGTAGGATGAGACCATGCATACCTTGCCTGTGGCACCGTGTCTAGCTCCACAGGCCCTCCCTGAGGTGCCGAGAGCAGGAGTGTGTGTTCTGCATAGAGGAGAACATTTGCCTAAGGAGCTCCACTGTCTGGCTTCAGGCCTGTATTCCACCGTGGCCAAGACCTCTGGATTCCATCGGGGCCCTGGGCACTACTCTTCAGGGGAGTTGTGTGGTGCACTGTCCCACGGTGGCATGGGTTGAGGCGTGGGGAAGCACAGGCAGGCTGGCCTCCAAGGTGTGCACAGCAAAGGAACATGAGGACAGGCAAGGGGGTGGGACTGAGGGAAAGCTGTGGCCATGCTGAGCTCTCAAAATGCAGAGCTGAGGGGTTTCCTCTTGATCTGGGAGGGCTTGCAAACACCCAAAGATCTTTATGCAGGGAACCCCGGGCCGGGAGGGCAGAGATTGAAGTCAGCGGTGGCAGAGAGAATGGGATGCCCCGTAAGGTGTGAAGAGAGAGTGGTGTGGGTACAGATATCTGGCTCTGGTTCATCCAAGCCTGAAGGTCACCTTGATGAAAACAGGAAGAAGGATGCCAGGAGGGAGGGACAGGCTCCAGAGACATGCCCAGTTTCCAGCTTCTGCCCCGCTGGAGACATCTAGTCAATGTGAGTTCACGAAGTAGGGTGGCCCCATCTAGTCTGACTGCTGTCCTTAGAAGAGGAAAGGCAGATGGTAGACAGAGCCAGGAGGCCATGATACGGCCATGGGAGTGGTAGGGCCACAGGCCAGTGACAGCCCGATGGCCTGTGACCAACAAGGCAGGAAGGAGATGGGGAAAGGCCCTCCCTGGATCCCAGAGGACATGTGGTCCTGGCATCCATCGACTTGGGGCCTCTGCCTTCTGGATCTGTGGGGGAATCAATGCCTGCTATTCATGGGACTTTGTGCCTGGATATTGACCTGGATATTGACAGGAACGGACAGAAAAGGCCTGCCCCGAGGGCCAGTCGTGCCCCAGCATATCTTTTCCTCAACATCCTGCACCCCAAGTGGGACACAGCCCTGATTTACAGGTGCACAGAAAGGCCCAAGGAAAGGTCACAGGTTGCTGGGTAGGAGAACAAAGTGGCAGAACTGAGGCATCCGGGTGAGGGTGAGATTCGCTGCGTTGATTGAGCAGACAGCAATGAGCCATTTCCTGGTGTGACTGTATGTGGGTCTCCCAGGGAGGCATCCAACATGCAGCTGACTGGGGGCCCTGTACTTGAGAGAGCGGGGGCTGACATTCCTTACCAGCACCTAGGCAAGGCCTCAGGCCCCTCTGATCCTGAGTGTGTATGTATGTCCATGAGGAGCCACTGATGTCCTATTTACTTGAAAGTCACGTTGAAAAATCTCTGCCGTGTCGTAAGTGTTTCTGGTCCCCGAGTTTACTTGTTTTAAGCCACATTCAAAAGAGAACGTGTTGGTCCAGTTGGAGAATCCCTCAGCTGAAAATACAAAGTTCAAAATGCTCCAAACTCTGAACTTTCGGTGCTCCAGCACAATGCCACAAATGGAAAATTCCAACAGCATGAATCTTCATTTTTGTGCACAGAATTATTTAAAATATGATGTCAAGTCACCTTCAGACGGCAGAAGATCAACATGAGGTAAGTGAACCCGAGCTTTAGGCCAGGGTCCCTTCAAACCCATTATGCACGTGCAATCCCATTATGCATATGCAAATATCCTGAGGCCAGGAGCACTTCTGGAAGTCTGAGAGCTTTCAGAAGCTAGAAATCAGAGACACTGGTGGTCCCAGGCATTTTGGATCATGGATTCTCAGCTGTAATCTCAGCCACAGATATTGCTTTGATCAGTGGAAATCATGACGCTGGAGTGTCACGTTGTGGTGGGTGCCTGAAAAAGAGAATAAGGGCTCCCGAGGGTGGGGCACTTCCCAAACCATCAGTAGAGCTCAAGAGAGAGGTGAGTTGGATGAGCTGCACCATGATAGCCAAACCTTTGTTTCCTCTAGCAAATGCCTCTGTCCCAGAAACCTCCACGCTCCCGTGGGTCTGAGATGGTACCTATGTGTTGTTGGGGTACAGGCTGCACAGCCTTGGGATCTGGCATGAGCCCAAATATGGAGAGTAGGTGACGGTGATGTGTCCGGGTGTGGCGGGGTGGAGGTTCTACCGTGGATTTATGTAAACAGCTCACTTCTTCCCTTGAAATCTTGCTTTTCGGGCTGCGTCCCCACCCCCTTCCCGGACAGCTGTGGGGGCTGGGATAGAATGTTCTGCACCGCAGGTGGCGACCCGTTCTCCTCGGGCATGAAATCAGTTTAGTGGGTCGCAGCAGCACGCTTTACATAAGAAGTTGGACTGAATAGGAAATGGCAGAGTGCATCTCTCACAATCAGGACAAGTGTGAGCCAAATCATTACTAAGTATGGGAGGCTGGCTGAGTAAAAACAAAAAACAACAACAACAAAGAAACAACCAGCCGGGTCACCTGCAATTGTCACCTTAGTTGGAAAACAGGAGTATTACAGGTGGGATCATGTTAAGAATGCTGAGACAGGAGACTGCCCAGGATCATGGGACAGAGCTCCCCCAGTGCTGTCACAGACAGTTTTACAAGACAGAAGAGCACAGATAGCCCCTCAAGGAAGGAAAATCACCCCAGAGGCAGAGATGGGAGTCAGGCAGTCACAGCAGCTGGGAGGCGAGGATGGAATCTCTCCTTGAGTGTCCAGGGAAGCCTGGCCCTGGCCACACCTGAACTCCCCCATGACCCCTCACTTGGCCTCTGGTCCCTAGAACTGTTATAGTAAGTACCTAGTCTGCAGTGGTTTGCCCTGGATAACCCAGGGCACTAATATACTCACAGCAGAACAGCCCAAGGTCACAGGCATTCACTGACAACACATTTTTTTTTTTTTAAAGAAAAAGATAGCCAGGCAGTGATGGCACATGCCTTTAATCCCTGCACTCGGGAGGCAGAGCCAGGTGGATCTCTGTAAGTTCGAGGCCAGCCTGGTCTACAGAGCGACATCCAGTACAGGCACCAAAGCTACACAGAGAAACCCTGTCTCGAAAAAACAAAAAACAAAACAAAAACAAAAAGATATATTTACTTTATGTGTATGAGTGTTTTGCTTGCATGTATGTATGTATGTATGTATGTATGTGTACCATATATATGCCTGGTGCCCATTGAAGTCAGAAGAGGGTGTTGGATACCCTGAAACCTTATCACTTGGTGAGGGTCTGCGGTGGGCTGGGGATGAGCTGCCCTCGCTGGGTGTGGTAGGACCTCTGTTTTTTTACTCGCCTTCCTCCCGGGCCCACAGGCCACCTCACATGTCTTGCCACAGTAGCAAAGGCATAGCAGGGGTAACCAGGCTTGCACCAGGCTTGCTTGCTTAGGTTTGGAAGGGGAATGGGTCACATGGTCACTTCTGCCCATAAGCCACAGTCCAGAGCAACCACATGAACTTTCTCGTACAGAGTCATGGGACAGGAAAATACTTCTAATGGTGAGAGGCTGTGGATTCTAGAGGGGTGAACTCCATGCACTGCAGGTAAATACGTGTGTGTGTGTGTGTGTGTGTGTGTGTGTGTGTGTGTGTGTGCTGTTTGCAGTGTACAGGGCCATTTATATGAGCAGTTTGGAAGCCACTAGCCAATGACAGAGGACACAGTACAAGAGGTTCTGGCCCCTCACCTCACCCTCAGGGCTTAGAGATTTTGGGACTGCAGCTCTGTCTCTCTGAGACCTTCTGCATTAGCACAGAAGGTTCCATGGAGGGCAGGAGTGGTGTCTCAGTACCTCTCCCTCACATCCTCATCCCAAATCCTCAGGAAGAAAATGGGGCACATCCTGGAGGATCTGGGATAGGAGAGTATTCCTCCCCAAAGCCCAGGCCAAGGTCCCTCATTCCTCAAGCAAACACGTCCCTCAGGATGGTGTCTGCAGATTGCACATTAGCGGAAGCCAATTAGCTGGAGGTGGGGCTTCTCTTGCCCAGTCAGACCACTGAGAATGGATCAGCAGGGAGACCGTGTGCTACAGCTGGTAGGGAAGGCACGGTGGCTGATGAGGCGGTCGCTGTCAACTCCCGGGGCCCCATCACTCCACTGGTGAGCAGAGTACCTGATGGAGACATGGGGCTTCAGCACACGGCAGGCTTAAAGATGCTCTGGCGGTCCATGCCATACTTCTGTTGTCCGGCTCAGAAAGCTGGGGCTGAGGAATCTTCCAGGAAGCTAGAGCTGTGGTCCATCTTCCAGAGGGATGCTAGCCCACTGCCCCCTGTTCCCTCCAACACCAAGGTACATGGGGCAGGATGCGGAGACATAACTCCACCCACAACCAAGACTCAGCTCTAAGGCTGGGGGATTTCTTTCTCTCCTCTCCTCCTTCTCCTTCCTTGAAGCCCCTCCTTCAGGGTCTCATCGCTACCCCCAGGTGTGGGCAGCACCGATTCCCCAGGGCCCAGACTCCACAGGAAGGTGACCTGTGGTAACCTTTGCCTCCTTTCCCTTCCTGTGCCTCTGCTCCTGTTCCAAGGCCACCAGCCACTGGCAGTTATTCCTATGATAGGAGGAGATGCAGACAGAGGATAGAAAGTGGACATCAGATCGTGGGTCCTTTATGTACTCCCTTTTTCAGTGAGCACCAGGCATGTGGGGAAGATGGGCAGGCCCAGCTTATCCTGTAGCATCCTTGGGATAGCCTGTCCGCAGGGCACTGGCCTCACCATGCCCAGGGTATCATCACTCTCTCCACTTGGCACTCCTTGTATACAGGGCACCAGAGGCCAGCCTCACTATGCCTAAGGTATTTCTTTTTCCACTTGGCGTTCCCTATCTCTCAACAGGCCAATAGCTCTGGAAGGCAGGGCTGTAAACATTCATGCGTGCCCCTTGGTGGTGCTGTGAGGGCATCTGGGAGCACTGGTTCAGGCTGTGACCCCTACTCCATGGAGCCCCAGGGAGGGTTGTAAACTCACTGCCCCTGGCACAAACCTGGGGGCTAGCAGTGGTACCACCCTGCCAGGGCCTTGTCAGAGCTCCCTTTCCGGATGCTGGAAAACAGGTGCATCTCTGGAGCAGCGGTGTGGCAGGATGCTATTTCAGTGTTCCAGGAAGGGCTTGGCCCTGCCCTGCCTTGGCCTTGGGGGTGGTTGTTACCACGTGACTCTCTGGCATGTCACTGGGAGATGTGTCAGCCACAAAGGCCAGAGAGGCTCTCCACTCTCCCAGCTGCCACCTGAAGCCTCCACACTGCCGAGCCCAGCCTTGGAAGGAGAGCTACTGGTACTTCGGGAGGAGGCCACTCCATGGGGATGCCTGGAGGAGGGTCAGGTAAAGCTTAGAATAGCTTTGTGTTCACACCCGCCAGCCAGGGAGGAGGGCTCAGCTTCTAGCTAGAAGGAAAAAAATCTCGAGGCCCATGGTTGAGCTTGGAGGGTGGAGCCCAAGCGAAGGTGGTGTTATCCAGCTTGGTGTCACGTCATTATGGTGAAAGCCGGCACACATAGGTGTCAATCAAATATAGGCTTCGGGGACTTTCACAAAGTGAAAGTGGGTGGGGTCTGGGGGGTGACCCTATATTATAGATGAAGAAACTGAGGCTCACAGGAAGGAAGGCCAGCAGGGACTGGACTCCAGCACCTCTGGCCTATGTTTGGGGTGGAGTTGCTGGGCCGTGGGCTCTCTGTGCCTGCTCCCTCCTTCCCCCACTTCGGTCTCCTCTCATTCATTCTTTCCTTTAAAACAGGCTTTGAAAGGGGTCTTGCCGTTCCCCAGGGGACATTTAGCAATGTCTGGAAGCAATTGTGATGGTCACAGCTGGTGAAGGGATAGCTAGTGTGTGGGAGGAGGGGTCAAGGGCCACTGTGACTGTCCTATAGTATACAGGCCCCACTCTACTGACAATTACACCAAGGAAGCCAGTCAATAAGGAATATAATACGGATGTCCCTTCTTCTGGTATGGGCATGGAGAATGCGGCATCCCATGCCCCTGAGATAAGAGCATTAAGTCTAGGAGGCTGTGTGTTGGAAGGATGGCCTGCAGGGTGAGCATGGGACTGGTCTGGGGGCCCAGAGAGAGGGGGTGATGGCAAAGGAGCTGGACCCAGAGCAGAGGACTGAGATGGCCTGGAGTTGTACAAGCTTCAGGGTAGCCAGCTCTGGCCAGGCTTCTGCCTCTCCTCACAATGCTCCCATCAGAACGAGACATAGTGCCTAGCAGGTCTCTAGGGAGTAGGATCCAGGTGTCCCTCTCCGGCATCTCTGCCTGACCAGCAGGGTCTTTCCAGCAGCAAGGACCATAGCCCACATCCTTGTTCCCTGAATATCGGTACAAACAACACACACTTGATATTCATCTTAGGGGTTCTATTGCTTCAACGGAACACCATGACCACAAAGCAAGTTGGAAAGGAAAGAGTTTATTTAGTTTACACTTTCACAGCACTGTTTATCATCAAAGGAAGTCAGAACCTGGAGGCAGGAGCTCATGCAGAGGCCATGGATGGGTGCTGCTTACTGGCTTGCTCCCCATGGCTTGCTCAGCATGCTTTGTTTGTTTGTTTGATTGTTTTTCTTTCTTTCTTTCTTCCTCCCTTTCTTTCTTTCTTTCTTTCTTTCTTTCTTTCTCTCTCTCTCTCTCTCTCTCTCTTTCTTTCTTTCTTTCTTTCTTTCTTTCTTTCTTTCTTTCTTTCTTTCTTTCTTTCTTTCTTTCTTTCTTTTTTTTCTGAGACAGGGTTACTCTGTGTAGCTTTGCGCCTTTCCTGGAACCCACTCTATAGCCCAGACTGTCCTCAAACTCACTGAGATCCGCCTCCCTCTGCCTCCCGAGTACTGGGATTAAAGGCATGTACCACCACCGCCCAGCTATCAGTCTGCTTTCTTATAGAACCCAGAACCACCAGCCCAGGGATGGCACTACCTACAATGGGCTGGGCCCTCCTCTATCAATTGCCAATTAAGAAAATGCCCTACAGTCCAATCTTATGGATGCATTTTCTCATTTGACATAAAGCCATTTTGCACAATATTGTTCCCCCAAAAGGAAGAGCAGTGGCTACTCCCCCAGATGCCCGAGGAAGGAATGCTCACTGCTGGCCTCAGTCTGGCTGGAATAGGGCTGGTGGCTGGGTCCTTAGCCCCTTACTTCCCTGCTATTCTGAAGATACTGTGGATGCTGGAGCTGGGACATAGTGAACATGCCCATTTCCTAAATAGCTGTCTCCTCAGTGGGGAGCCGATGCATTCAGCTCACCCATGGCAAAGAGCAGACAGTAATAGCAAGAACATAGCACCACATCCCACCCCGGGACAACTGCAAACCACACCGCTGCTCCTCAGAGGAAGAATCCGGGAGAAGACTGCGGAGAGCTGGCATCTGCTGAGGCACTCGGTGGCAGGGTAGATGCTGTTCTATTTATGGAAAATTATAGAAAGAACTGAAATGTAAAGGCTAAGATAAAAAAACAGGATAAATATTCATTATCTTGGATTGGGCAAGTTTCTTAGAAATGACTCCAAGAACATGAACTACGGAAGACAAAACCAGAGAAATCAGGTTTCATCAGAGCTGAAACCCTTTGTGCTGCAAAGAGCGTCATGAAGAAGTGAGGTGCGGTTTGGAGGATGACAGGGGACCCTCCAGTCACAGATGGGATGGGAAACTTGCGGCCAGAGTAAATACACAGCTCTCAAAACAGTCACAGCTTGACAGGCAGCTCAAAGCTGGGCGGAGAAGCCTGTGTCTCCAAGGAAGACATCTGAACGTATTTAACACTGCCAAGCAGGGACAGGCCGATCAAAAGGAGGTAGCACCTCACCTCCACCAGGATGTCAAAAATAAGGGGTTGGGGACCCCCAGGGTTGGAGGTGAAAGTGGAGCTGAGGAGCCAGCTGAGAAGAGACCATGTCCTGAAGCAATTTGAGCTGCATAAATCCCTTCCTCAGAGCTCTGCAGGCACTCTGAACATTGACTGTGAAGACAGGCCTTCCCAGGACGGGTATGGCTTCTACATCAGGAGAGATCATCACTGTGTGTTCTCACCGTGCTATGGCACCTAGAATCAGAATGGAATGGCCACCAACAGCATAAGGCACTGAGGAAGTCATGTCCCTCGACTCTTGCTGCTCTTTGGGTCTCTAACAATAGTGAACTCATGTAATTACAAGGTATTTTTGTCTCTCTGTCTCCGGAAACTGGCCTGGCCAGGACTGGTCAGGCTGGCAGGCTGTGATGGAGTGTTGGCGCAGCCTGTCCACCCTTTATCAGCCCCGTGCTCTGTGACTGGACCTTGCTGGCATGAGCAAGTTGCCCGGAAGCCTGCTTCTTAGGCATGGCCTGTCAGAACCTCAGCCCGGTGATGGGGTCAGCTTTCCAGGTTCCCAGCCAGCAGTTCCGATCTCAGCTTTAATTAGTTGTTCAGGAAATGCCTTCCGAACACCAGCCTTCCTTGGACCCACTGAGGAGGACATGAGAAGAGCCAAGAAGTCAAGGGGAAGGAGCCAGAGGAACAGGGCGCCAGCTCCTTCAGGGAGGCACCAAGGCCCACCTCTGCCGGCTTGTCTTAGGCTGTACGGCCTTGCTGGGTTGCAGAACCCCTCTGAGCCTTACCTCCCTTAGATGGCCTACAGGTGACAATGCCTCTTAACACTCGTTGAGTGCCAACTGAGTGCTCACACCTAGCAGGCACATTTGGAAACTGGGGTGTCATCACACGACCTGAACGAGCCTGCACCACTTTGCTCCAGTCCAGTGCATTTATTTGTTTACACACCAGTTCTCATGTAGACCAGGCTGGCCTCAAACTTGCCATGTATCAGAAGATGACCTAGAACTCCTGATCCTCCTGAGTGCGAGGATTTACAGGTGCACGCACCACACCCGATTTATGCAGTCCTGGGGGTCGTATCCAGGGACTCATGCATATTAGCGGAGCACTCAACCAACTGAGTTACCCCTCCAGCCCTGAGCTGATGATTTTAGTGCTATGGATTCAGGTACACCCTGAGTTGGGGCCCCTTCTGCCCTCATCACTTTGTGTTGGACTCAAAGTCAAGGCTTCCAGGACCATTTGGACTGCATGAAGGCTTGCAGTTGGTCTACTATACCTACCAGACTGGGTGGTGTCCGCTAGTCACCCATCTACAGAGGCCTCGTGGGGAGTTGGGGGCAGCCGAATTATAGCCAGGATATACCTGTTGGCCGGTCCCACTCTAGAATAAGCCCATCTGGGGGAAACAGAGCTGGTTTAATCAGATGTCGGCAGCCCTGGGCTAGGTTGTGGTGGAATGACCCAGGACTGGGCCTGGCTGTTAGGAGAGGATTGATTGCCCCAGAGGCACTTCCTGTTTCCTATTAGATTTGAGGAGCATCTGTGGGTATCTGCTGCTGCTGCTGCAGCTGCTGAAGCACAAGGTGGTGTGACATGGGGACACACTGGGCAGAAGCCACCAGAGAGTTTCTGCATGGCTTGGACACTGATGAGCTGGGTGGGGGCAGATGCCCATATGTCCCTGACGGTCTGCATGCTACCGTAAGAGCAGGTGCCCTTGGTCCTGAAAGGCTGATTCGTCTGGCGATGAAATGCCATCCTGCAGGGATATGGGTGGTCGGCAATGTTGATCAAACTGCTTGAGGCTGCAAGAGTCAGGGCTTACTGAAGCCAGTGTTCACTGGAAGCCGCGGTCAGCTGGAGCATCTGAGGCTGCTTCTCAGCTGTGTTCTTCCCAGATCTTGCCTCTGGAAAAGACAGTCTCCATTATCTCCTCCCTCCCTCCCTCCCCGACAACCCCTATCATGGGCTAGCGCTGTGTAGCCACTGTCACGTGGACATTCCCATGAGTGACAGTGGGTGAGTCACAAGGGTGCTTTTGGCTCTGCTACTCCAATGTTGCCCATCCCACAGGTGGTGTGGGTGATTCCTGTGGCTCTGCCACAAGGTGCTGCAGACAGGGGGACTTAGGAAACACTGGTGTGCTGCCCCGTAGTCCTGGAGGCTGGAGGCTGAGATCCGGGTGTGGGCGGCTGGGAAGGGCATCTGCAATAGGGCTGTTGGGTGAGACTGAGTGGGTAGAGACAGTGGGTGGATGGAGTGGTTTGTGTGTAGCTCCATGGTATGTGAAGGTGGGAGGATCTGCTTGCAGGGGGCTGGCCTGAGTGTGGCTGCTGTGGACAAGGGATGGGGACGCCATGGATGGAGGACTGTAAAGATGCTGGGTGGGCCCTGGGCATTGTCGTTATGGTGCCCAACTGTGCGTGGCTGGCAGACAGCTATTGGAACTCTACTGACTTCTAGGAATTATTTCATTAGGGCAAGGAAGCCCCAGGGTATGAATCCAGCACCCTGAATCTTCTGGGGAGCCAAACCCCAGGTCTTGTGTTTGCTCATCATGTGTCTTAGGGACACATCCAGCCACAGATGCCCCTGGTGCAGAATCCTGGCACAGTTCCCAGTGACTTGACTTGAAGACAAGACAGACACACAGACAGACAGAAATGCTGGGTTCAAGTGGGCTGGGCTTTTTCATGGAGAAACCTCAGCTCCCCAGAAGCTCAGCATGTTTATTACATTTTTGAATGGAGAGGCAGGGTTATTGTGCATGGATGAACCAGGAGGCAGAGGCTTCAGCTAATCTCAATAGGAGGAGTCTCTGTAGGGAGCAGTTTCCAGGCTGTAAGTATCCGGGGGATAGAAAGCTATGGTGGACATTTTCTGCACACACTATCGACATTTTCACTTGGACCAGGAGGGAAGGTTCTGCCATTTTCCCATGGGGCTGAGACTTTGGTCCCTGACATGGCTGTGCCTATGTTAACAATACAGATTCACTCAGGACTTCCCACGCTCAGGGCTTCCTCTGCCCCCTACAACCTGAGGGATTTGTTACAATTGCCAGAGACCTTGTACTCTCCTTACCCCATCCCTGAGCATCCACACACAATGGCGGCATGCTGTTCATGTCCTGCAACACAGATTAAGCTGCCTTCTGCAGGTTGTCATGGATTTGGGTGTGTTCAAGGCTCCTTCAGAGTCCCCAAGGCCCTGGGACACTGGTTGACATCATATGCCTCTGGAAGGACATGGGTATGTTGGCAGAAGTGGGGCACAGACAGGACAGTTGAGGACAGCCACCCACAGGGCCATGCAGTGATCCAGACTGGCGTGGAAAGTGTACTTGCTTCTGTCCCGGGAGGTACTGCCCAGCTTTGGAGCCTCCGTCCCATGTCACTTTCAGAGGCCTTCCCACCCACTGCAGGTTCACCATGCTGCTGTGTCTACCTTCCACCTAGAGTGTCCTCCCAGGTCATTGTCACAGAACCATCTGAAAGGGGAAGATGGACATCCCATCACTCTCGGTGGATGAACCAGAGCCATAGGACCAAGCAAATGCCTGGTCACAGAAAACTTGCTTCATATCTTTAGAACACAGAAAATTCAGGAACCCCGAAACGGCTGTTGGTGTAATACACACAGCAGCTGGAAGGCTCTCCAAAGCTACCTTGGCTGCTAAAGTGTGATAGCCATTAAGAACCCTCGCCTGGGCTCACCTACCTCATCTACCCCTCTTCCTACCCTGGAAAATAGAGAATATAATCAACACGGGCTTCTGGCCTCTGGCCAGGTCACGGCCCCTGTTCAGGGGTTCAGGGACCACCGGTGCTGAGACGAGGATGGAACAAAGTATGGGGGTCAGGCCATGAGGGGGAGTAGATCATTTAAAAGGCTCAGGGATTTCAGCATGGCAAGTGCTCGGCCATCCAGGAGGTGAGACAGGAGGTTGATTGCCCCACAGCTCGTGTGCCTGATGTGGCCCCCTCCTGCCACACGTGCATGTGGTGTTAGGCTGGCATATCTGTCTCTGCCAGTGATTTCCAGACCAGCATCGGACCCACACTGAGTCCTTCTCCTAGCTGGGACCACCCCCAGCCTCCATCTCCTTTTCTGTATGAGGTGGTTGGCCATTTCTGGTGAGGTGGGGTCCACACTGGAGCATGTCCAGGGCCAGGACCTTTTGTCTTGCTCACTGTGGTCTTCCAGTGTTGGTCAGGGGACTGAAGGGAGAAAGAGGGAGGTACTGCTGATGTCCTTAGGGTCACAGCACTGGCCCCGCGGTCCTGACCTACCCAGGGAGGTCGACAGTTCCTTGCTGAGTTCCCAATGACTTAGATCATGGAAGGATGGGCCGAGGACTCTGAAATGGAGATGGCGAGGCAGAGCTTTTAGACACCAGCCCTGCTTGGCTGGGATCATGTTGGAGGGGCTGGAGTTAACAGATACACATGTGACACATGGTGCCACCTCCAGGTTTGATGAAAAGGGACTTCAGGGCTTTCAGAACCTAGAATATTCACTCTAGCCTTTCAAGGAATGTGTGTGAGCCCTGCTGCAGACACTGCAGTCCTTTGGGAGATGGTTTTCCCCTTTCTATAGCCCCTCCCCGACCCAGCCTATGGCAACTCTGGCCTCTGAGCCCAGGAGGGAGCTCTGCTCCCAGCTGCCACCCCTGTCAGACAACACAGGGTCCTTCTCTGCCTCAGTGGGACCTTCAGAGCTCCTTAGACTAGCTCCAATTTGAAGGTGTAAAAACAAGCTTTGAGAGCCTGGCCGTTTCTCCAATATCATGCAACCATCTCTGCGGTGGCTCCGTCTTGGGTCCTCCAGGCTCTGAGGCAGGTGCCCAGCCTGAGTCCAGCGGCGGGGACAAGAAGTGTGGATTGCAGTGAATTCCTGTGGGTGCTGTCCCCACCGATGACGTTAAAGTCGATGGTCCCTACAACCTGTTTTCTTTACCCCACCAAGGGCTCCCTGGTGCTGAGGGCTCATTGTCACAGGGCTTAAGTATAAGTAGTCACAGCCTGGTGTGACTGATCCCTACCACTTGAGTTGACACTTTCTGTTATTATCACAGTAAGAGATTGTTAACCACCTATTAGAGCCGATTTAGAAATTATCCCGCACATTTGTGTTTAGGTATTGGGTGTAGCAGTTTCTTTTGACTGACAGAAAGGGCAGAGTTCCCAGCATGGCTTTTTCCTATTGTCACATCTTGCAATGCTGTAATATGCGCATTAGGTTTGCTGGGACAGCATTGACGTGCACCATTAACATGTCCATGGCTGTATCAGGGTCCACACTGGTTTTTGTGGGCTCTGTGGGTTTGGACAGATGCAATGACAGCCTCCACCATTCCAGTGTCGTCAGAGCACGCTCAGAGTTCCCCCGTTCATTCCTCTCTCCCCACCCCAAACTGGCTATATACAGACCAGGTTGACCTTGAACTCACGGAGATCTCCTTGCGTGTGCCTCAAGTGCTTGCATTAGAGGCGTGCACCATCTCACCCAGCAGCCCCTCACCAGCTGTCACCAGGTTTGCCTTTTCCAGAAAGCCATAGTGGAAATCATGGGCTGCAGCATTTCCAGATTGGCTGCTTTCCCTTGATGCCATGTGTTTAAGGTCCCTCCGTAGCTCTTCAGGGATCAGCATCCAGTTCTGCTTAATGCGACGTCACCTCCTATGCCTGAGAGTTTCTTGAAGCCCCTCCTGGAGGCGTGCCAAAGACTTCTGCCTCCTCTCAATCCCTCAAGTTCATCATGACAGGCTTTGAGTCAGGGCCTCAGAGGCTGTGATAAATCTCACTTGACTCCTTCCAAGGCCTTCCCTGTCTGGGGCAGTTGACAGACAGATGGCAGTGACCATGCAGTCAGATGTGAAGGCCTATTAGCCTGGAGGAAATCCTGGAGGACTTTCTGGAGGCAGGGACACAGGAGTTTGCTCTTAAGGTGGTGGTGGAGACTGAAAGGCCTTCAGCCCAGGCTCCAAGGAGCCTGCATCCAGGAATGACAAGAAAGCTCAGAAGAAACCACCAGCTGTGACCCTGTGAACTAGAGCTGTGGGTGGCAGGGGACACTGGAGATTGGCAGGCACTGAAAAGTGAGCGTAGATGCCTAGAAATGAATCTGGCATCTGATGAAGCCACGAGTGCGGATGCCTAGTCAGCTGCCCTTCTGGATGATGCAGTGGATGCTTCACCTCGGACCAAGTAGCCTGTGGGTCCCACTCCTGGACCCTGCCGACCCCAGGCCCTAGAACAGCCTCCTGGGAGCAGCCTTCAGTCCTGTGAAGCCCCTTCCTCCCATATCAGACTCCAGTGGAGCAGGATGTGGGTTTCGTGATGTCTTCTCTCCCAAATGCAGCCCAGAGAGGGGCCCTCTGATGGGACAGACATAGTCAGGTCCCAGGCATGTCCCCAGCTAAAGTCACCGGGATAAGCAACTATGGCATGATTTGGACTCACCAAAAACATTAAAAAAAATAAAAAATCCTGGGTCCCTTGGATCATAGGCCCTCATATGAGCCTCAGGATTGCACTGTGCAGGCAGGCTCCTCTGCCCCCCTCCAGATTGGTGTTTCCAAGCCTTGGCATGCCTGGCCTTGGCTCATTTAGCCACTTTTGGCCTCAAGTTCCTCACTGTGAGGTAAGCCCCATGCTGGCTTCACAGGGGTGTCAACAGGGCTGAACAAATGCCTTTGCACCCAGTAGGTCTGAAGCTAAGCAGGATGTTGAAAAGAAGGCAGCGAGTTACACTGTTGTGTTCCCTGGTGACTTACTTCACAGTGTCTGGAGCCAGGGAAGGGGGAATCTGTGCCCCGCCCAGCCCAAGCCAAGCAAGGAGAACAGGAGATGTCTGCCTCAGAGGCGCCTGGGTCTTTGTTGGCTTTGTTTGGGTAATTTATTAGTTGGAAAGATTGCTTTTTCTTAACAGTTGTGTGCCCCTGGCTGCCAGACTGTCTTTGACCTTCAAGGACAGTTTGTTCAGCCTTGCTTTGGGCATTTCTATATTTGGAGTGGTTTTAGGGAAGCGGGGTCACTGGATGAACCACACCAAACCCCTGAATACTGAGTACTCCTCCTCTGCCAGCATTCAGCTCCCTGTCCCCCCACCCATAGATGCCCAATGCAGCGTAGGACAGTTGGGGACTCTGCTTAGCCGACGCCCTCCTGCCTGTCTGACTCTGTCTTGCCTCAGAATCTCAAGTAGCTGGAGATGGCATGATTCCGCCTGCTGCTGTGAGAAGCACAGTCCCCTCTGGGAAGCACTGACAGGAAGGGACGAGAAAGAAGCAAGCAGGCTATGCATGCTTGCTGTTACCTCTCCATGAGTACACTTGACCCTGCTACCCCACAAACACCTCAGACTCTAGGACTGAATCCCACTAGGGGCAAAAGGTGCACATGTGAAATCTGCAACCAGTTTACCAGCCTAGAGGGAAGCTAGCAGGGTTTTCCTGGCACCCCTCTCTTGGGAGGCCCATTTATGGCTCAGCTCTTCCTCTGACCACCAGAGGGCAGCACCACTGCCAGACCCACAGCTCCAGGCAGCTCTAGTGGGCAGAGTGGGATCTGGCCAGCAAATCCACACTCTTAATATAGCTCTTCCCTCAAACCAGATGCATTTCCAGTAACTTGGGAACTGGTGCTGGGGATGAAACTCAGGGCCTTTGCATGCTAGGCAAGTGCTGTGCTACCAGGCTACACGCAGCCCCCACATACTCCTGAAACCGAGGTGGTCATTGTTGTGGAACTCTTCAGTGTTTGCTGGGCTGGTTGCTAAGCAAATCTTTTGCCCTTGATCCTGGTTTCCCCCAGGACCAGGGGATGTGAGCAGAGGGTGGGTGGATGGAAAGGACAGATGGAAGGACAGATCGAAGTCAGAGGGTGGGTGGATATGCAGGACAGATGGAAAGACAGAAAGAAGGCGGGGTGGTGGTGTGGGGTGGACAGAACTCTTTCAAAGTCACAACCCCACAAGAGGCAGAGCTGAGACTGTATCCCAAGCCAGCTCACCCCACAGCCCATGGGACCCCCAAATCTGAAAATGACTTCTTGCTCACTCTGGCCTTGAGCCAGATTCAGGCCATATAATCTCTGCCTTGTCTGACCAGGAGAAAGATGCTGTCCGTTGTCCTTTGTATCCCAAACTGAGTGGACATAAAAGTTCTGGAGAGCCACCCCACCCTGTATCTCTGAGCCACACAGGACCAGGGTGACTGACTCACAAGGATGTCACCTACAAAGACCCTCTGTGGCCCAGCCATGCACAGCTGTGAGCACTGACTGACTCCAGTTCAGTTTCTTATCCATAGCTGAAAGGCCTGGCCACACTGAGGCTCTCGAGGTCCAGCTGAGCCACAGGCCCTGGCTCTCTGGCCCCCCACCAGCATTCTACAGTATGGACGGGTATTTCTGGTCCAGTTCAGTAGTGAAGGGACCCCAGGGGGCAAGTGTGATAGAGTCCCACCGTGGTCAGGTCAAGGTGCTGGGAGGTTGTGGGGATAAAGAGAGACTGGCTGCATGTGACAGCAAGGGCTATGGACTGCATCACGCTGCTGCTGAGGGGCCACCACTGTCACTGTGGTCAAGAGTGGCATAGGTCACGGGGGGGGGGGGGGGAAGCCCCGTGGAAAAGGAAAGAGGAAGAGAATCCCATGGAGGCTATCAGCCTGGGTAAGCCGAAGCGCCAACTGGAGGCAGATGTTTGAGTGACAGGTTAGAGGCAGTTTTATCTCTCTGGCTGGTCCTAGGTGGGAGGCAGAGGCAAAGGTCAGGCAGCAGCTGTGGGTGAGCAATCCCGTTTTGGCCTTGTGGGATCGTGCTGCAAAGGTGTGGTTTAGCTCCCAGGCTGTTCCTGGAGATAACACCTGCCTTCTGCACAGCTGGCTGGGGCACAGGGTTGTGTGGGGGATGGAGCTGGGTTCTCTGGCCTGTGGCTGTAGGCCGTGGGACCCCACCCTGCATCCCCAGTCCCTGGGCATGGCTGTGTGTTCATTCTCAGCACGATGGTTCAGATAGTAGTTGGCTGAGATTACTCTCGTTGGCTGCAGTTGCTAGTCGTAGGTCCTGCCCACTACGAGGGGGGCGCCACTCTGCCCCCTCCATCACTACCACCGTGTGTGTGTGTGTGTGTGTGTGTGTGTGTGTGTGTGTGTGTGTGTGTCCTGTGGCTGCAGTGATGAAGGGGAGCAGCACTGGACGACCGAGGCTGAGCAGGTTGTGCTGGGCTGAAGTGAAGACATTGGCTGTTCCTTCTGTAGCTGTGGATGGAACCCTCCCCTCACCTTTGCTGGCTTCTGGAGATGCCCGCTCTCATGGCTCATGGTCCTTCCTTGTTGAGACTAGCTGTACTGTGCCTCTCTGACCTCTCCCTTAATCATGTCTCCATTGACTACCCAGGAAATGTCCTTGGATGACATGGGCCATGCTGGACAGTCAATGGCCTCTCCTTTGCCTCTACAACCCTTGTCTGCACTTAGGAGAGTCCAAGTCCCATGCATGGCCATAATGTCCCAATATACATCTGGGTACATTGCTGGAGTGGCAGAGTCTGTGCATCAGCTGAGTGTGTGGCCTCTCTAGACAAGGGGCTGGAAGTCCCTTCCCTCTGGCCACAGACCCACATGATTCCTGTATGGCGACCTGGGACCTGGGACTCTTTAGTTCCTCCAGTAAACCCATTTTTGCTTCAGCCTAAAAACTTCAGAGTCTCCTGGATGCTTCCCTGCTATAGGGCTGTTGAGGGGCAGACCCCAGGCTTCCATACCATGGCCCAGCATGCCATGTGCTGGCATCTGCAGGTGCTTTAGTAGACCATGGGGTCATGCCTGGTGCATGGTCATGCCTGGTTGTGAGACCACAACCCTGACTCTTGAACTTGTGGTCTCCAATGCCTCTTTCAATTGCCTGCTTGGCTGTGGGTGATTCTTGGGGGTCACTCACTGTGTTTAGTCTGGTGTTTTGGGACCCAAAGGAAATATGGAACCAGCTCTCAGAGGGCTGTAGCTGAAGAAGAGTCTGAGGGTCCCAGGGGTGCAGGACCACTGAGCTTTCTGGAAGTGATGTCCCTATGAGACTCTGGGTGGCAACGTTGCATTGGATGGATGCAACAAGGGTTAGTTGCTCTTCAAGAGGGGCAATGGTGGCCCTGCTACCCCAGCAGTGCACAGAGATGTGTTGGGACATCGTAGGTAAGTGTGCAGAGGATACGGATAAGACAGCTGAGTAGAGCAGCCACAAACAGAGCCCGCAATGGCTTTACCAAATGGTCTTGGCCCTCAGAACTGTCACCGGTCACACCACCTGAGTGTTACTTAACCCCAGATGGAAGGAGGAGATGGCCCGTCACCTCAGGCTGTGTGGGACCAGTGCTGTGGGTGGGGGTGTGCTGGGAGGCCTCCTGCTTGCTCTCCCTGTGCCGTGTCCCTCACTTTAACCTGGCTCCTTTCTCCCCAGTGTCGGAGCCCCAGGCCGCTCCCGCTCCCCTGGAGAAGCCAGCTAGCACTGCGATCCTGTGCAGTACCTGTGGGAATGTGTGCAAGGGTGAGGTGCTGCGTGTGCAGAACAAGTACTTCCACATCAGGTGCTTCGTGTGCAAAGGTAAGTGTGTGCTTGGCCTTTTGCTTGACCACAGAGTGTCCCGAATTGGGCTTTCTAGCCACTCTTCTTACTCTTTCTGGGTCTAGAAAGCTCTCTGGTCACACCTGAGTGTCCGTAGAGTTCTGAGTCTCTGTCTTTCCAGAATACCATCCTGTGCGACAAAGGAATCCTCTCAGGGAGATAGAGAGACTCTGAGTCCGCAGCAGTGGATGCATGCGTCTAGCCCAGAATCAGAGATGCCAATCCTGGAGCCAGAGGGGCACAGCACAGAGTGTCAGTGGCCTTTGCTGGCTATGCAAATCAGTAGGCAGAGGTGTTCTGGGGGCTTGGTGCACCAGGTGCATCCCTCCTGCAGTGGCCCCGAAAACATTCTAAATGAAAGTCATTCATTTTCCTTTGCTTATAAAAGGTAGCCTAAAAAATACAGCAATCTTAAATAATTTCAAGAAGATAAGAAGAGGGCCTGAAACTGTGTGTGCAGCCTCTCCAGTAGATGTGGCTGTGTGTGCAGCCTCTCCAGTGAACATGGCTGGGTTTGGAGCCTTCTCCTCTGCCCTGCATACCCCATGCCTGCTGGGGACAAAGCACACCTCCATCCAACAGCCCAGAAATGTGAGAAAAAGTACTCATAGGGTACAGTGGGTAGGACCCACCCACTGGACATGGTGTGTAGACTCACAGAGCCATCAGTGTTAAAGGGATAATGTTTTGGAGTCCACAGATGCTTCTCTGCAGTGTGGGCAAGCCCTCTGCACATGCCCCCTGGCTTGACAGTGGTGTTCTCCTGGGCTGTGTGGAGACTGGCACTGCCTTCACCACGGTGACCCTCAGTGAGGGGAGGGAATGTTAAATTTATTGTTTGGGTAAAAAGAGTAGGAGCCAAATCCTTGGGACACGGAGGGCCTTAGGAAGGGTCCAAGGTTTCTAGAAAGAAGTCCACAGAGGAGGTACATTTGGCTGTAATTTGAAGATAGAAATCCGCCAGGCAAGAACAAGGCTGCCTTAGATGGGAGATGACCCTACCAAGTCAGCTGTGTGTGTGTGTGTGTGTGTGTGTGTGTGTGTGTGTGTGTGTGGTGGGGGGCTGGTGCCTGGCTTCAGAGAGGGGAGGTGGAACTAGGAGCGTCTAGGGGGTTTGATTCCAGGTCCTCCTGTGGCCCCTGAACCTCTAGAGGCTCCTGGCTTCTGCTGGTGGAACTCTGTCCCCTCCACTCTGGTCCTCGGGCTCAGCTACAGTGTGTAAAGTCTTGATGTTTGAAAAGAGAATTTTCTGCAGAAGGGGCTACCCCAAAACGCCCCTGGTGCTGTCAGCTCTGGATGGTCAGACTCCACAGGAGAAACATGGCCTGTGGGGCTGTGGGGTAGTGACAGGAACAGCCTGAGATAGTTCTTTTTTTTTTTTTTAAGATTTATTTATTTATTATGTACATAGAAGAGGAGGCCAGATCTCATTACAGATGGTTGTGAGCCACCATGTGGGTGCTGGGAATTGAACTCAGGACCTCTGGAAGAGCAGTCAGTGCTCTTAACCTCGGAGCCATCTCTCCAGCCCCCGAGGTAGCTCTTACTGGGTCTCATTTGGGGACCCTGAGGGGTCTGCCTTCAGCTGAAACAGACACCAGCCTTTAGAGGCCTTATCCTAGGGCATGAGCAGCTGCCTCTCAGTGATGTCCCCAGAGCCACCAGGATTGAGGCGGGCCCTAGGCATCCCAGTCACCTTGGCCCTGATGCATTCTCACAAGGACACCCCATCTTTCCAGACCCTCCCCCTCTGCCACACATGAGAAAAGAGCCAGAATCCTCTGTGATAGGTGATAGCCATCCCAGGGTGGTGACGGGGCTGCTTGAGAAAAAAAGATGACCTGGGGCACCTCATTCCCAGCATAGCCAGGAAAACCTGGGCCTTAGGCTCCACAGAGTGGGCATGAGTTGGGAGTTGGAGGGCCAGCCTATTCCATCATCTCACACAACTCCAAACCACCCATCCCCAGAGGAGAGGACACTTCAGCTCTGGGGGACTTTCCTACAGAGAACAGCAGCCGCTCTCTGCAGCCTGGACGCAGAACCCTAGAATCTACAGAAAAAAGCTAGGTGTGGGTGAGCATCTGCTTAACCAGGTGCTGGTGGGTAGACAGAGACAGGAGGATCTCTGAAGTTCACCAGGTAGCCAGCGCAGCCGAATCTGAGAGACCCTGTCTCAAAAACAAGTGTGGAGAGTGACTGAGGAAGACATCTGGCGTTGTCCTCCAGCCTCCATATACACACAAGAACACATACAAATTACACACACACACACACACACACACACACACACACACACACACAC